>OY986064.1:15194741-15365737 GCA_963920205.1 Stenodema calcarata
CGGACGGGTCCATTCTGACCGATCCACCTATGAGAAATTTGAAAGTTAAATGAATGCTTTAAAAAAATTGTTCAACGTATTTTTCCTTATGTTGAGTGGAGAATTCTTTTTCTTTTAATGTGCATTATGATGAACAGGGGGTTTCAGTTTCTAACCTGGTTTCAATTACTTGTGGGCTGGAATGACCCGAAATCGTATGTTTGGTCCTGTTTTGCTGCCTGGCTGGTTAAACGGCAATTCTTTTCGTGAGTAAAGACTGTTTCCCATACTTTCTCTTTATCATACTCTCTGTCAAATATCATGTTGTGAACCCATCAAGCTAATAAAATCACACTTAATTCTTGAAGTTGCTAGAAAATGAAGGGTTAGAATTCCTCGATGATATGCCTCTGGTGGAGAGAATGAATATCTGGTTTCAAATGGACGGTTGTCCGGCCCACAGAACTCGAGCAGTAAGGGAATGGATCAACACCAACTTTGAAAACAGGTTAGAAACTGAAACCTCCTGTTCATCATAATGCACATTAAAAGAAAAAGAATTCTCCACTCAACATAAGGAAAAATACGTTGAACAATTTTTTTAAAGCATTCATTTAACTTTCAAATTTCTCATAGGTGGATCGGTCAGTATGGACCCGTCCGGTGGCCCCCGCGCAGTCCTGACCTCACTCCGACGGACTATTACCTCTGGGGGAATCTCAAAGCAAAAGTGTACGACGTCAGGATTGAGTCGAGAGATCATCTCATTCAAAGAATAATGGATTGCGGAGATCAAATGAAACAAAACCGAAGAGAGCTTCGAAGTGCTGTTGATGCAATGTGCAAAAGGCCACATTTGTGCATTCAACAAAATGGAGGCCTTTTTGAACATTTACTGTAATTACGTATTAGAACATGCTTGCACAAATTTAAAACTGCACCTTAGAAGATAGAACAGATTAATTTTTTTCGTAAAAATGCCTACATATTTGAAACCCATTACCAAGCGTCAAAAACCTCGACTTGCTTCGCTGTTTTTTGCATTCAAACGAGGTTTTCTCGACCAAATAAAATAGTAAAAAGTTTTTTTGATATACCATTCGAAAGCTGACCTTTTGGTGCATTTTTTAAGCTACAGGCACCTGATCAAATGCAGATTAGAGTGGAGTAATGAACGTTTTGAAAACCTTCTTTTTTCAAATTTTCTTGAAGTTTGCTTTCTAGAGTGATTTTTCGCCAACTCGATGTGAGCAAAAAGAATTGGTTTTATCGCTTTGAAGCACTTGGAAACGTGAAAAGCAGTCATACCTTCCCGTTGAACAATACTTAACATGGGCGGGAATTTCATTAAATTTCCCGTCAAGACGAATTCAACGATACCAAAAATCAAATAGCGTAAATATTTTATTGATTGATTTTTGGGCTTAGCTCAGCAAATTTTTGGCTGAGATAGGCCGAATTGATTAAAATCTCGGTTTAGATAGGCCAAGTTGTTTGAAATCTCGGTTCAGATAGGCCAAGTTGTTTGTAAGGAGTTTGAAATCTCGGTTAAGATAGGCCAAGTTGTTTGAAATCTCGGTTCAGATAGGCCAAGTTGTTGGTAAGTAGTTTGAAATCTCGGTTAGGATAGGCCAAGTGGTTTGAAATCTCGGTTGAGATAGGCCAAGTACTTTGAAATCTCGGTTCAGATAGGCCAAGTGGTTTCAAATCTCGGTTGAGATAGGCCAAGCTGTTTGAAATCTCGATTCAGACAGGCCAAGTTGTTTGAAATCTCGGTTGAGAAAGTCCCAAGTTGTTTGTGATTTCATATTTCTCATGCATGAATCTGAAAACGAAAATAAATTTAAAATTCCACAAGTATATTAAAAGACTTGGTACTATTAATAATTTATTAGATCTATAAAATGAATTAAAATTTCAAGAATAAGATGTAAAATCAAAATTCATTCAGCTGCGAAAATACCCAACATGACCAACCTCAATCTAACTCCTTATTCACTGTCTTTAACTTAATTTTCATTACTTAATCGATCACCCTACGGTAAGATAAACATCTAAAGTGGGCTATTAATCAACCAAAAAGGTTTACTATGTGAAACTGCTGAGATCTAGTCCTGAGGTTTAGTCCTTTTACCCAGGCTGTAGACTCGTCAAAGTTGCCAAAATTAGCCTAAATTTCAGTTTTTTGTTTCTAAAAGTTTTTTGGGTTGAGATAATGGGTTAAACCTTTCAAAAGGCACTGAATGATGTTAAAACGAAGCTCTGTGCAAAATTTCAAGTCAATCGGGGAAGGTGGAGAGGCTGTAGCCTTGACCGACTGAAAAAAGTGGAAAAACATGGTAATTGGTTTTTGAAGTTATATAACTCTGCTCCCTTTAGACCTAGCGACTTGAAACTTTCAGAGCATTCTATTATCCACACCAAAAAGATCCATACCAAATTTCAAGTTGATCGGTCAACTAGGAGCCGAGATATGGCCATAATTATCCTAAATTACCCTAAATTTTAGATTTTTGTCTCTAATTTTTTTTTGAGTTGAGATAATGGGTTATTTCGTTCAAATGGCACTGAGCCATGCTATAAAGAAGGTATGTAAAAAAATTCAAGTCGATTGGTCCTTTTACCCAGGCTGTAGACTCGTCAAAGTGGACAGAATTTGCCTAAAGTTTATGTTTTTTTGTTTCTAAAACTTTTTTGGGTTGAGATAATGGGTTAAATCTTTTATAAGGCTCTGTCTCAAGGTTATATGAAGCTCTGTGCAAAATTTCAAGTCAATCGGTGAACGTGGAGAGGCTCCAGGCCTTGCCTGTCTGAACAAGGAGAAGAAGAAGCGGAAGAACAACCTATGGCCGAAAAACCGGGTTTTTGAAGTTATGTAGCTCGGCTCCCTTTAGACCTAGCGACTTGAAACTTTCAGGCCTTTCTAATATCCATTCAAAGGAGACCCATACTAATTTTCAAGTTGATCGGTCTAATAGGAGCCGAGATATGGATACCTCGAAAACGCGTTTCGTGACGTCCCGTAAACATACACTCGGCACCGTTCGTTTTCTCAACTTCTTTGCTTGGCGGGGCGGAACGCTACCGCGTTCCTAGATTTACAAAAATTGTAAATTTTGTGTCTGCGGTCTGACAGGAAACAAAGGATATTGTGCACAGCATAGCGATCCAAACAGAAGATGACATAAGTTTTTGAAAAACGTATATCTTCTGTTTGGATCGCTATGCTCTTGGAGTTTTCTACGAACTCCCAAGACCTGACACCAATTCCAAAATTTGGAATTGGTGTCAGGTCTTGGGAGTTTGTAGAAAACTCCAAGAGCGGCCTTCGGTAGATAAATAAATCGACTATTTCAAACATCTACGACACTTTGATGAACTTGAGTATCCGCAGCGGAAGGCAGGTGAGTCGATTAGGGGGCCAAGGCGACACAACATCTGCCATGTCGAGGTTGACCTTTCCAGTCTGAGGTCAACTTTGAACAAATTGATCAAATAATCGAGGGCTCTTCCTTGACCCTCGGAGACATTTGTCCGTTTTGACATAATCTAAACGGAAAAAACCAGTCATGCAGCATGACTATAAGAGCAAATTTTCGTAGAAATAATTGGTTTTATGTAAAACGTCTCCATTAAAGAACATGATGTCCATGAAGAACATCTCAAGTAAACCACGTTTCTTCATCTTCAAAGTGCTCCAGTTTGAGAGCGGACTAAGATAGGGCTTTTGGACATTTCAACTCTAAACATGACGGTGAAGTCAGAATTGCGATATCTCATTTCGTTATCAGATTAGAGCAGACCTAACATGAAGAACATCTCAAGTAACAACCACGTTTCTTCATCTTCAAAGTTCTCCAGTTTGAGAACGGAATAAGATATTGTAATTCTGACTTCACCATCGTGTTCAGCGTGAAGAAACCTCTACAATGAGGCGTAACTCATCAGACGGTTTCATTTTTGGTATTTATGGGAAATTCTTTCCCCCCTAAAACTCCCCACAACCACCCTTAGAGTTGCCTGGTTCTGCCCATCTAAGAAGGAGACAAAATGTGTTATAAAACCAGTAAAATTGAGACATTTTACATCATCCAGTTATTTCTTCGAAAATTTTGGTCTTACTGCATGGCTGTGGATTATCATAATATACTTAATTGAGACATTGAACACATTTTCTCCAGAGCTACTAGTGTCTCACGAGCATGATAATATTAACACAATAATATTAGCTCTGGGGAAAACGTGTTCAATTTTCTTAATTCTTTTTGTTTCAGTTATATTAATTAAGGCCCAGTTTCACCAACGTTTTTAATCAACGTTTAATAATTAAATCGATGATCTTAGGTGGTAAACAACGATGTCGAGTTTCACCAACGTCGTTTTAAATAAACCAACGAGATAAGAAGATAAATCAACGATTAAAATTAACCAGCCGATTTTGGCTGGTTTAAGCCCTAAATCAACGATTTACCACACCGCCATCTTGCCAGTTCTCAAGTTTTGTTGTGATCCGTTTCTCTATTCTTTTTCATTCTTGACACCTATGATGAGCAGGGGATTGATTTCGGTTGGTGGACGAAATTATTGATGAAGATGAAGACTTCTCAATTCGACGGCCGCGATGGATTAGAGAGAGGCTAAATGATTTTGACCTCGATGAAATCGACTTCAGGGTGAGGTACCGGCTCTCGAAAACATCAGTTCTATCCGTTCTTGAACAAATTGAACATAAAATCGAGTATCCAAGTGACAGGGTTTTCATTTTACTCAAACTTCGGCTCCCTCTTCCGCTTCCATCGAGGCAACCGATTCACAAAATTTTAAAAATGAACCAATCAACAATAAACAATCACAACTAAAAATCAACAATCACAACAATCAAACGAAAAATAGTAAAATATAGGGAAAGCAGAAAAAGAAAAATCGGGAGGACCGCACACAATTGAACAATCGGTATGCCGTTATCAGTCGTTATCGAATAGCATCCATGCTAATTCGCCGTTTTTCTTTTTTTTTTATCTTTTTATCTAATGCTTTTTTTTAATCACACATTTCTATTTTACCTTGACTATTTTCCTTGATTTTACCTATTTGCGAAGGAGAAACAATTTTTTTTTTATTTTTTAAATTGCAAAAAAAATTTAGTAGAGAACCTAGTACCTAGTGCAATTTACTTCAGGCTCAGAATTCGATTAAAAAAACACGTGTTTTGATCATAAGGGGTAAAGTATCCTAACCCCGCTGCCCATCTTTCACCACTAAGAAATTTAAAAAAATAAATAAACATGGTTAAATTTGAAAAATGACAGTGCTACCTATGTCTACATATCCAGATAAACTTAGGGAGGGAAAAACTAGAGAAACTAAAATTTGACAAAATCTTAAGTGGGGGTGAAACAACCAGGAACATGGAAATCGATTTTGGTTGGAGTAGAGTACCCCCCAGTTTACAGGACTGAACCCTGCAATTTCAAGAAGACCTCCATTAATGCTTATTACTCCTCTTCACCCATAGCTTTTTCAATTTATGATACCATAAGGGCCACCTTAAGGTGTTCCTCCAAATCCAAATTTGGCTGGGTAATACCACCATCGACTCTACAACACGGGTTTGGGTATTGGATGACGCATATTTAGAGACATGGAGCCATCAAATGATTCGCAACTGTTATTTATTTTAAATAGTAAATCAAGAGTTTTCGTTGAAATCTTAAAAGTGCTGTAAGTTGCTATGTGTTCAATATAAATTAATTTATGATATAATATATCATACATTAATTTATATTGAATATTAATTTATATTAATTTATGATATGATATATATCATAAATTAATTTATATTCAATTTTTAATTTATATCATTAAATTCCCTACAAGAATATATTATATTCTTGTAGGGAATTTAATGTTGTAGGTACAAGTTTTATTTTGACGATTTTCCTCTAAAATGTACGAGTGAGGATCTAGAAGACAAACATATTCAAAAAACGTGAGTGAAAAAACATGTTTTTGGCTATTTCCACCTTAACAGAGCCAGTAGGACGAAAACGGTCCAGTTGGTCATATAAGTGTATACAACCAAACTTGTACGAAATTTACTAATAAGCTTTCATTTACTTTTCACGAACTTTTTCACTGAAACGTACCGTTTTCGTGTTATAAGCGAAAAACCGAAAAATGGAACCTTCAAAGCTCCACCACCCACCGAGATTTGGAGGGACTTTATTTTTTCTTGTTCACAGGCACCCCCCCCCCCCCCACACATTTCTAAAAAAAATTGTAACGAGTATTTTTAGTTCCTCCATTTGCCCATTTTTGGTCCAGTTTGACTGGACTATGAAAGATTAAGATTTAAGATTAAGATTAAGCGGCCCACTCACGATCCTGCAGCAGGAAGTGGGGGGAACCGAAAATTTCCCCCTCTTCGGACACGGGCCTGTGTGTGGTGGCCTTCCTGCCGCAGGTGTCCTGCAGAGCTTGTCGGATGGGATTCCCATCCGACCAACCTGCGGTCTGGCTTCCCCCACCCTGTCAACCTGCAAGGTCCGACCGTGTGTGGGGCTGCAGGACGACATTAGTGTTGTTATCACCAGCCATGACAGAAATCGGTTATCATCCGCCATGATAGAAAAATTATCATTTGAATTTCGGCGGTAAAGTGCCGGTTCGGGCTGGGGGAGAGCGAAGAGGGGGACTTCGTAGCACTCCCCACTTCCTGCAGCAGGATCGTGTGTGAAGAGCGTAGGAGAGCGAAGAGGGGGACTTCGTTGCACTCCCCACTTCCTGCAGCAGGATCGTGAGTGGGCAATCCCGGTGAATCGATCAGTAGGACTAATATCGATTACGAACCTTCGATGTTTCTGAGATACAATCTCCATCCCTACCCCTACTGAATTGACCTCCGGACAGACTCCTCCGTTGGCCAGACGCGACTCTTGTCATCAGAATCTGTCGAGATGACCAAGTGGTTGGTTATTTTGCTCGCCGCTCTTCAGGCGGCCCACGGCCTCCGCTCCGTCTGCTACTGGAACGGCAAGTCCTTCTGGAGAGAAGGTGAGTCTCGTCAGCTAAACACAAATGTTTTTTTTTTTTTCTACACGATGCACTCAAACATCTTATTTACAACTGGAAAAAAAGTCTACCATTGAGGATCGAATCTCAAATTCTCAAAATTACAGCACCAAACGACCATTTTGGTTTATTATTCGATAATGAACAATTGTAATGGACCAAGAAAAAGAAATTTTTACCCCCCTCAAAATTTGTTAGTTTACGTTTCAAAATACGTAGATTCAGAAAATCGAATAAAAAAATCTGTCCGTCCGCCATCAGCAACTTTGCACAATTCGCGTTGTCTTGAAATTTTGAAAACGTCATACCTATTTCGAAAAATTCAAATAGAATAGTACAGTTTTCAGTTCAAATTTGAATAGAGTTCAGTTAAGAGACTTGTTTAAGACCATCCGGAGCTTTTTACGACCAGCCGTTCGTTCACAATGAGGGCTCAAAGGTGAAGACGATAAAAAGTTGTCCCAGGTGATTGGAACACCACACGATTTTAAGATATCGAGTTTTTTGTTGTGAGAATTTCGAATATTATTATAATTTGATAGAATTATATTAATACAAATTAATCCTAAATATTAATATATATATATATATATATGATGTTGAGGGATGTCGAGGGTCGGTCAAATGAAAATTGATTTATGTGCCAACGTTTCGAAGAATATATTTCTTCATCTTCAGGGCCTAAAAACAGTTTCATAATATTGATTACAGTTATTTTGTATTATTACAGTATTATGAAACTGTTTTTAGGCCCTGAAGATGAAGAAATATATTCTTCGAAACGTTGGCACATAAATCAATTTTCATTTGACCGACCCTCGACATCCCTCAACATCATTGTTACTGACGGTCAACAAAACCACACACACTCTATATATATATGTTTTTATACGATGTTATGGGTGAAACTAAAGACACTCGCGTGAAATATGAACTTGAATGAACGAACAGGAGGATGAAAATTATAGAAAACACTTACTAAGTTTGGAAAAAGTGGAAATTTTCGCTGTACAGCGTCGCCACCCCACCATTTCTTCTCGGGCTGACGACGCTGTACAGCGAAAATTTCCACTTTTTCCAAACTTAGTAAGTGTTTTCTATAATTTTCATCCTCCTGTTCGTTCATTCAAGTTCATATACTTATGTTTTTATATGTTTTTTTCAATAACGAACCATGAGTACCTATCTTACATAATGTATAATATACATTATATTATAATATGTAAGATATTCATGGTTCGTTATTGAAAAAAAAAAAAAATAAAATATATTGATATTTAGTATTAGTTTGTAGTAATATGATTCTTTCAAATAAGGATGGTTAGGGATTATAATAATAATTATTGACAGAATTTTGACAGAATTATGAATAATTCTGTCAAATTATGAATAATAAGATTTCAAACTCACGTCAAATGTCGAATGAAACAATTGACCGAGGAATTTGCAAATCGGGTTTCGAAGTAATTTGTAACTAGAGAGCAATAGAAACGGGTAAACAATGAAGGTTGAATTAAATTCAACCTTCATTGTTTACCCGTTTCTTGGTTGAACCCCTTCTTGTTTACCCGTTTGGTTTATTATCTTCGATAATATGAACCATTGGAATCGCCCAAAGCTATACGCCGTCCGCCGCGGACGGTCCGCGGCTCTTTGCCCAGTTAGCATTGAGTTGAAATTTCGAAATTTTTGTTACGGCTTCCGACCAACCCCACAATGATCCTCGAAACTTTTCATAACCCTAGGTCAAGGGGAAGGGGTTCAAAACGAATTTTGAAAATTTCAAAACTCGAAAAATGTCCATCAAACGGTATGTTTTTTATCGAGCTGTTTGGAATATCATAACTCGACAACATTAAAACTATATTATAGTTTTAATGTTGTCGAGTTTTTTGTTCTGAG
Source organism: Stenodema calcarata (assembly GCA_963920205.1). Lineage (NCBI taxonomy): Eukaryota > Metazoa > Arthropoda > Insecta > Hemiptera > Miridae > Stenodema > Stenodema calcarata. The sequence goes on from OY986064.1 coordinate 15,203,694, forward strand.
GTACGTTTCGTGCTACGGAAATGAAGGTAATTTCGAATGTTTGTTGGTAGGTACTTCTTTTATAGAAAAATTATTACCGACGTAGTATTAAAAACCCCAGAATTATATTGGGACATTTTTTTAGTAATTATTTCATCATCTCTATCATTTAGGTTCTGCACAAAGCAACCCAGGCGATTCCAACAGCCGGATATCGTATTAATTAATCATAGTTAATAATAATTAGTATTAATAATTAATACAAATTATTAATACCTAACAATAGATTATAATAATTTTCACTAGGTACTTGATAAAATTATTGATAATTAGTGATAATTCATAATAATAATTAATCTAACATTTAGGATCTAGACATTTAGACCTATTGATCTAGACAGAAGGGTGATCTGTACAAAGAAGATAATGAACCGTTGTGTCAAGAATTTGCAGAGTTTTTTCAAAACGCCTCTGAAAATTAAGTGTGCGAGGTAAGTACATGATGTAGATAGTATTATCATATATCCCTATCAGAATGCAGGACCTAGTATCGCCTACGCAGACGTATTTTCGGACCTCGAACTTTTGACTGTTACTTTGACCATTGTACCATACCTCGTGTGAAAAACACGGACTCAACAAGTAGGAAATGCCTACGGTGCATATCACCAAACCCGCTGATGTAACCAAAAACCTTGTATAATATTTGGGTTATGCAACTCTCTTGAAACGAGTAGGCGACACTCCTTGATGGATATGACCTGCCTACCAATCACGCGAGCTCGACACTCCGCCAATACCTTCATTGGGCGGTGGGGATATTCGAAATGTAGAGACAACCAGCCTGAATTCCACCTAAGAAACGTTACAGAACTTGAATGATGTTGATTAACACTGAACTACTGAGAAAACCGGATTTCAATTTTGAATAACTCGGAAAACACTGTAAATAAGCATTTAAACGTTTGAAATCAATTTAATTGCCAATTAGTAGACGGATCCGCGGTTTTGGGGAGACAGAAGGGCTGGGCATGGAAGATGGGGCTCCACTACCAATTCTCGAGGATTGAGAAAGGGTCCAGTAGACCGACCCGAGATTCATAACGATGCCTTCGAAATTTCTTTCATTACCTGTTTTGTTTAAATGTAATAAAAACCTATATCAGTAAAAAAAAAAAAAAAAATTTAATTGCCAATATAAACATCTTAAACAACTGCATTCTGTGCAAGAAAATTTCAAGCCACATAATGGTTGTGTAAGTTGAATTCTGTGGATAAACATGTGGGCATAAGTTATTCTAACCCCAGAATCGTCAATCATTTCAGAAAAATTTTCATACCAAAAATGTATGCGACATTTCAGACGATAACTCTCGATAGAATTGAGATAAAAAGTTCTAATTCGCACAAAAAATCTGTCTTGGCAATCGACAGGCTAAGTTCGTAGATGGGCAGAATCGGACCACTCTAAGGGGGGGTTTTGGGGAGTTTTAGGGGGGGGATTCCTCATAAATTCCCAAAATGAAACATTCTGACAAGTGACACCTCATTTTAATGGTTTGTTTATGCTGAACACGATGGTGAAATCAGAATTACAATATCTTATTCCGTTCTCAAACTGGAGCACTTCATGTTAAGTCTGCTCTAATTTGACATCTCCTAAAATTAAAAAAGGTTAAAAAATTTGATTCACGAACGTGTTGACAGGCTCAACCTTTGAGCCGTCATTGTGAACGAACGGCTGGTCGTACAAAGCTGGGGATGGTCTTAAAAAATTCTTAGGAATAAACTCTATCTAAATATGAAATAAAAAACATACCGTTCTAAATGAATTTTTTGAGTTTTGGAATTTTCAAAATTTCAAAATTCGTTTTGAACCCCTTCCCCTTAACCTAGGGTTATGAAAAGTTTCGAGGACCATTGTGGGGTTAGTCGGAACCCATAAAAAAAATTTCGTAATTTTAACTCAACTCTAACTGGGCAATGTGCCGCGGACGGCGTACGGCGGACGGACGGATTTTGGTTTATTATCTTCGATAATGAACCATTGGAATCGCCCAAAGAAAAAATTTATTTTGGTTTATTATCTTCGATAATGAACCATTGGAATCGCCCAAAGAAAAAAAATTTTTAACCCCCCCTCAAAATTTGTTGGTTTACGTTTCAAGATACGTAGATTCAGAAAATCGAATTAAAAAACTCTGCAAATTCTTGACACAACGGTTTATTATCTTCCTTGTGCAGATCACCCTTCTGTCTATACCAGACTGTGTTGCAAATCGGCACCATACCATATTCTCACCGTACTCATACCATACCATACGAATTTCTTTCCTATCATACGATACTGTACTATACCAAATCATACATAAAATAATATACCATACCATACTCATACCATGTCGTACAAACCGAGTGAATATTGAAATGTCATCCATTTCTGACCTATATTTAAAATTTCAAGTATCTAGATCATCATCAAAATTTAATTTGTTTAAACAAATAGGTATTATTTAAACAAGTTTACAGACAAGAAACCGAGTGAATATTGCATTGTGATCCAGTTCTGAACTATTTTTAAAATTTCAAGTCAGTAGCTCATCATCAAAATTTAATTTGTATTATTACAAAAGGTATTATTTAAACAATTTTACAGATGAGAAACCGAGTGAATATTGCAATGTGGTCTATCCCCGACTCACGGTTAAAATTTCTAGACTGTAGTTTACCGGGAAGATGAAAAAACTCTGCAAATTCTTGACACAACGGTTTATTATCTTCCTTGTGCAGATCACCCTTCTGTCTATACCAGACTGTATTGCAAATCGGCACCATACCATATTCTCACCGTACTCATACCATACCATACGAATTTCTTTCCTATCATACCATACTGTATTATACAAAATCATACATACAATAATATACCATACCATACTCATACCACGTCATTCAAACCGAGTGAATATTGAAATGTCATCCATTTCTGACCTATATTTAAAATTTCAAGTATCTAGCTCATCATCAAAATTAAATTTGTTTAAACAAATAGGTATTATTTAAACAATTTTACAGACAAGAAACCGAGTGAATATTGCATTGTGATCCATTTCTGACCTATATTTAAAATTTCAAGTATCTAGCTCATCATCAAAATTTAATTTGTTTAAACAAATAGGTATTATTTAAACAATTTTACAGATGAGAAACCGGGTGAATATTGCAATGTGGTCTATCCTCGACTCATGGTTAAAATTTCTAGACTGTAGTTTACCGGGAAGATGAAAAAAGGTAGTTTTATTCTGGGCGTCTGGGGGATTGGCCCACGTAGCGGCCGTTTTCGACGCGAAAGTTTAGTGTTTTTCCTAAACCTTTGCGCGCTCACTGTGAACGAACGGCTGGTCGCACAAAAATCCAATTGGTCTTAAAAGATTCGTAATTTTTCAGGTCATTCAAAAGTGAACTATACATTGTAGGGTTCTGTTAAATATTTTGAGATATGACATTGTCAAAATTTTGAATTTCATTTTGAACCCCTTCCCCTGGGCCTAGGGTTATGAAAATTTTCGAGGACCATTGTGGGGCTGGTCCAAACCCAGAAACCGAATTTCGTAATTTTATCTCAACGCTAACTGGGCAAAGTGCCGCGGACGGCGTACGGCGTACGGGGGACGGCGTACGGCGGACGGACGGATTTTTTTTAATTCGATTTTCTGAATCTACGTATCTTGAAACGTAAACCAACAAATTTTGAGGGGGGGTTAAAAAATTTTTTTCTTTGGGCGATTCCAATGGTTCATTATCGAAGATAATAAACCAAAAGGTAGTTTTATTCTGGGGGTTGGGTCACATAACGGCCGTTTTCGACGCGAAAGTTTAGTGTTTTTCCTAAACCTTTGCGCGGTCACTGTGAACGAACGGCTGGTCGCGAAAAAATCCAATTGGTCTTAAAAGATTCGTAATTTTTCAGGTCATTCAAAAGTGAACTAAAACCTACACGTTTCAGTTAAATATTTTGAGATATGACATTGTCGAAATTTCAAAGTTCGTTTTGAACCCCTTCCCCTTGACCTAGGGTTATGAAAAGTTTCGAGGACCATTGTGGGGCTGGTCCAAACCCAGAAACCAAATTTCGTAATTTTAGCTCAACGCTAACTGGGCAAAGTGCCACGGACGGCGTACCGGTGACGGACGGATTTTGGTTTATTATCTTCGATAATGAACCATTGGAATCGCCCAAAGAAAAAAAAATTTTAACCCCCCCCCCCCTCAAAATTTGTTGGTTTACGTTTCAAGATAAGTACGTAGATTCAGAAAATCGAATAAAAAAAAACGCTGCAAATTCTTGACACAACGGTTTATTATCTTCCTTGTGCAGATCACCCTTCTGTCTATACCAGACTGTATTGCAAATCGGCACCATACCATATTCTCACCGTACTCATACCATACCATACGAATTTCTTTCCTATCATACCATACTGTATTATACCAAATCATACATACAATAATATACCATACCATACTCATACCATGTCATACAAACCGAGTGAATATTGAAATGTCATCCATTTCTGACCTATATTTAAAATTTCAAGTATCTAGCTCATCATCAAAATTTAATTTGTTTAAACAAATAGGTATTATTTAAACAATTTTACAGACAAGAAACCGAGTGAATCCAGTTCTGTGATCCAGTTCTGACCTATTTTTAAAATTTCAAGTCAATAGCTCATCATCAAAATTTAATTTGTATTATTACAAAAAGGTATTATTTAAACAATTTTACAGATGAGAAACCGAGTAAATATTGCAATGTGGTCTATCCCCGACGTACGTACGGCGTACGGGGGACGGCGTACGGCGGACGGACGGATTTTGGTTTATTATCTTCGATAATGAACCATTGGAATCGCCCAAAGAAAAAATTTTTTTAACCCCCCCTCAAAATTTTTTGGTTTACGTTTCAAGATACGTAGATTCAGAAAATCGAATAAAAAAAAATCCGTCCGTCCGCCGTACGCCGTACGCCGTACGCCGTACGCCGTACGCCGTCCGCGCCACTTTGCCCAGTTAGCGTTGAGTTAAAATTACGAAATTTTTTTTATGGGTTTCGACCAACCCCACAATGGTCCTCGAAACTTTTCATAACCCTAGGTCAAGGGGAAGGGGTTCAAAACGAATTTTGAAAATTTGAAAATCTCATATCTCGAAAAATTCATATGAAACGGTATGTTTATTATTTCATATTTAGATAGAGTTTGTTCCATAGAATTTTTTAAGACCATCCGCAGCTCTGTACGACCAGCCGTTCGTTCACAATGACGGCTCAAAGATTGTGCCTCACTACAGGATCGTGAATCAAACTGTTGAAATACAGGTCCATTTTCATACTAACAAGCTCTTTGGAACATCATATGGCTTAAGTTATGTCGAGTTTGTTGTTCTGAGGTGCGTTTCGTGCTACGGAAATGAAGGTAATTTCGAATGTTTGTTGGTAGACCTGTACTTCTTTTATAGAAAAATTATTACCGACGTAGTATTAAAAACCCCAGAATTATATCGTATTAATTAATCATAATTAATAATAATTATTATTAATAATAAATATGAATTATTAATACTTAACAATAAATTATAATATTTTTCACTAGGTACTTGATAAAATTGTTAATAATTAGTGATAATTGATAATGATAATTAATCTAACATTTAGGATCTAGACATTTAGACCTAGTGATCTAGACAGAAGGGTGATCTGTACAAAGAAGATAATGAACCGTTGTGTCAAGAATTTGCAGAGTTTTTTTTTATTCGATTTTCTGAATCTACGTATCTTGAAACGTAAACCAACAAATTTTGAGGGGGGGTTAAAAAAATTTTTTCTTTGGGCGATTCCAATGGTTCTTTATCGAAGATAATAAACCAAAATCCGTCCGTCCGCCGTACGCCGTCCGCGCCACTTTGCCCAGTTAGCGTTGAGCTAAAATTACGAAATTTGGTTTCTGGGTTTGGACCAGCCTCACAATGATCCTCGAAACTTTTCATAAACCTAGGTCAAGGGGAAGGGGTTCAAAACGAATTTTGAAATTTTGAAAATTCCATATCTCGAAAAATTCATATAGAACGGTATGTTTTTTATTTCATATTCAGATAGAGTTTGTTCCGTAGAATTTTTTAAGACCATCTGCAGCTTTGTACGACCAGCCGTTCGTTCACAATGACGGCTCAAAGATTGTGCTTCACATTTCGATCGTGAATCAAACTGTTGAAATACAGGTCCATTTTCATACTAACAAGCTCTTTGGAACATCATATGGCTTAAGTGAGGTCGAGTTTGTTGTTCTGAGGTGCGTTTCGTGCTACGGAAATGAAAGTAATTTCGAATGTTTGTTGGTAGGTACTTCTTTTATAGAAAAATTATTACCGACGTAGTAATTAAAACCCCAGAATTATATCGTATTAATTAATCATAATTAATAATAATAATTATTAATAATAAATACAAATTATTAATACCTAACAATAAATTATAATAATTTTCACTAGGTACTTGATAAAATTGATAATAATAATTAATCTAACATTTAGGATCTAGACATTTAGACCTAGTGTTTCATCTTCCAGGTAAACTACAGTCTAGAAATTTTAACCGTCAGTCGGGGATAGACCACATTGCAATATTCACTCGGTTTCTCATCTGTAAAATTGTTTAAATAATACCTTTTTGTTTAAACAAATTAAATTTTGATGCTGAGCTATTGACTTGAAATTTTAAAAATAGGTCAGAACTGGATCACAATGCAATATTCACTCGGTTTCTTGTCTGTAAAATTGTTTAAATAATACCTATTTGTTTAAACAAATTAAATTTTGATGATGAGCTAGATACTTGAAATTTTAAATATAGGTCAGAAATGGATGACACTTCAATATTCACTCGGTTTTTTTCTCATTGCAAACCTGTTCATTGTGTACCCAAGATCCTTCCCTAAAAGACCTGGCAGCGGGAAATATTATTCAACATGGTTTGAAAAGGGAAAAACAAGTTTTGTAAAAAGTCCCAATGCTCTAGGTAGTAGACGATACCAGTGACCAACATTTTCTTCAGTAGTCGACATGGTTTTGCACTAGTAGTCGACCTACATGTGTTAGAAGTCGACAGTATCACTTGAGTCAGTAGTCGACAGGTTTCGTCATTCCATCGTTTTCGAATTTTACGACATCTAAATAAAATACATTCAACTGTGAATCGGAACTTGAAAATATATTAATAAGATGTAATAAAGTAGTTATCAGACTTTTTATTTGCAAACAGCTCATTGTCAGTCTCAAATTGCTATAAGTACTTAAGTCTTTGCTTTGGCACATAAACTGAAATGGGAAAAATTTGTTCCCTTGATTCACCCTTTCATTCAGATCACGTCAGAACACAAGCGACCGGCGGGCCATTTCGTCAGAGCCTATGACGCACGAGCGTATGACGTAAGACGGCTGGCAGGAGGCCAACAAGTACGTCAAAGCCTATGACGCACGAGCGTATGACGTAAGACGGCTGGCAGGAGGCCAACAAGTACGTCAGAGCCTGTGACGCACGAGCATATGACGTAAGACGGCTGGCAGGAGGCCAACAAGTACGTCAGAGCCTATGACGCACGAGCGTATGACGTAAGACGGCTGGCAGGATAACTAGTGCGTCAGAGCCTATTACGCACGAGCGTATGACGTAAGACGGCTGGCAGGTGGCCAACAAGTACGTCAGAGCCTATGACGCACGAGCGTATGACGTAAGACGGCTGGCAAAAGACCAACAAGTGCGTCAGAGCCTATGACGCACGAGCGTATGACGTAGGACGGCTAGCAGGAGGCCAAAAAGTACGTCAGAGCCTATGACGCACGAGCGTATGACGTAATATGGCTGGCAGGAGGCCAACTAGTGCGTCATACGACGAGACCTTTTATGTCTCTGCGCCCCCTCCCACACCTACACCGCGTACCTCGTACTTCATTTTGGTTTATTATCTTCGATAATGAACCATTGGAATCGCCCAAAGAAAAAAAAATTTTAACCCGCCCTCAAAATTTGTTGGTTTACGTTTCAAGATACGTAGATTCAGAAAATCGAATTTAAAAAACTCTGCAAATTCTTGACACAACGGTTTATTATCTTCCTTGTGCAGATCACCCTTCTGTCTATACCAGACTGTGTTGCAAATCGGCACCATACCATATTCTCACCGTACTCATACCATACCATACGAATTTCTTTTCTGTCTTATCATACTGTACTAAATCATACATACAATAATATACCTTACCATACTCATACCATGTCATACAAACCGAGTGAATATTGAAATGTCATCCATTTCTGACCTATATTTAAAATTTCAAGTATCTAGCTCATCATCAAAATTTAATTTGTTTAAACAAATAGGTATTATTTAAACAATTTTACAGACAAGAAACCGAGTGAATATTGCATTGTGATCCATTTCTGACCTATATTTAAAATTTCAAGTATCTAGCTCATCATCAAAATTTAATTTGTTTAAACAAAAAGGTATTATTTAAACAATTTTACAGATGAGAAACCGAGTAAATATTGCAATGTGGTCTATCCCCGACTCACGGTTAAAATTTCTAGACTGTAGTTTACCGGGAAGATGACAAAAGGTAGTTTTATTCTGGGCGTCTGAGGGTTGGGTTGTCGCCGATGGCGAATTGTACTCACGCAACCTTCTCGTCCGACGTCACTATAAGAACTGTCATGGAAGAAGGGAGTTCTTTCTTCCATGACAGTTCTTATAGTGACGTCGGACGAGAAGGTTGCGTGAGTACAATTCCGAGTTCCCATATAGCAAATTGTTGATGTACCTAATAACCATGAAATTAATATTTGTGTCCCTTGTAGATTTATTGACAGTGTCCTGTTGAGGACTTAATAGACAGTGTCCTGTTGAGGATTTAATTGACAGTGTCCTGTTGAGGACTTTATTGACAGTGTCCTGTTGAGGACTTATTGACAGTGTCCTGTTGAGGACTTATAGACAGTGTCCTGTTGAGGACTTAATTGACAGTGTCCTGTTGAGGACTTAATTGACAGTGTCCTGTTGAGGACTTAATAGACAGTGTCCTGTTGAGGATTTAATTGACAGTGTCCTGTTGAGGACTTTATTGACAGTGTCCTGTTGAGGACTTATTGACAGTGTCCTGTTGAGGACTTATAGACAGTGTCCTGTTGAGGACTTAATTGACAGTGTCCTGTTGAGGACTTAATTGACAGTGTCCTGTTGAGGACTTAATAGACAGTGTCCTGTTGAGGACTTATTGACAGTGTCCTGTTGAGGACTTATAGACAGTGTCCTGTTGAGGACTTAATTGACAGTGTCCTGTTGAGGACTTAATTGACAGTGTCCTGTTGAGGACTTAATAGACAGTGTCCTGTTGAGGATTTATTGACAGTGTCCTGTTGAGGACTTATTGACAGTGTCCTGTTGAGGACTTATTGACAATGTCCTGTTGAGGACTTAGATAAGGAACAGTTGACAGCGAGGAATTGTGATGGGCATTGGGACTGCTATAAGGGGAGGTTGGAGGCAGTCGTAGGTTTAATTTCCTCACAGATAGTTTATTTAGCGTTAATTCATTGGTCTCACAGCAAAGAGACAGATACGATACACCTATCGTAATACACATAACTATTTATATAGACAGATATCAACACAGGCTAGGGGTTGAAAGACAGTTAACGAATCAGTATCCAGTACAATTCGTTACATGGTGGAGATGCTGGGATATGGGAACGTATAGTTGCGCAATATTGCATCATTCTTTGTTTACTTGAAAGATTCCTTGAAGTTTGACTCTTTGTGTATTGTTGTTGTTTTCCAAGATAGTTGCCTTGTTAAACGTGGCAGACGTTGGGCATGGGGGAGGTCAGACTTGCTCTCTAGCATCCATGTGAGGGTTCCATATTGAATATGGAGCCTACAAAATGTAGGTTCCATTTGCATTCATGCTGCATGGATGATGGTGACGGTTACTGGCTTCCAAGGGCCTCAATGCTGCCACCCTAGTCAGAAATTCACATAAATTACTGTAGGGCTAGGGTATTAGGTACCCACCTAACTGAAGAATTTGCTATCCTTATCTTATTCCCCGTGGGTGTTCTAATGGGACGACGTGTTCTATTGACAATTTTGCGCAAACATTGTGTTCTAAATGACAGCAGATTTTAATTATCGGCATAGCACAGAGACAGTAACAACAACAGTTTTAAAACTATTCCCGAAGTGGTTCAACTGATAGTGACCGACTTTTTATTTGGTAGTGACAGATTTCACTGATAGTGACAGACCATTTATTGGTAATTTTAATTAGTGGTATCATTTGATTGTATAGAGTGGAAAAGGTACAGATTCGGCATTTTGTTTACAGACTTGATCAATTCTGGAGACGTTATTTCTGAAAATGGATGTCGTTATCCTTAGACGGCTTGATTCATTGGCTGATAAAGTGGGTGATGGGGTCAGGTTGTGTATAGAATTCCCCGAATTGCTAAAGTCGGGCCAAAAAACTTTCTCGTTCTCAAGAAGAACAGGTTGCGAAACTCAAATTTTCGGTTGGAAGGCTGGGGAGCGAAATTCAAAATACGCTCAGCAAAACATGGGACCAAGTCAGTGATGTCCTCTCACAGAAACTGCAAGAATATACCACATGGCAGATGGAAGCTGAAGAATTGTTGATTGAAATAGATGTTAACGCTAACATACAGAGGAAAGAAGTTGGTAACCCAACTTGTTCTACAAACACGAGCCACCTACCGAAGCTCGAGATTCCATCTTTTGATGGAGATTTATTACAATGGACAGAATTTTGGGAACAGTTCTCATCTGCAGTTGACCGTAAGAATTTAGCAGACGTGGATAAGCTGAACTTCTTGGTTGGAGCATTGAAGGGTTCAGCTAAAGAGACAGTACAGTGCCTCCGAATGACAAATCAAAATTATAAATTGGCAGTACAAATGCTTAAAGATCGATTTGGAAAACCAGAGATGGTAATTGATAAACATTATTCTGAATTATACCAATTAAGACCAGCTATTTCAAATGATACAGACGTTTGTCGCAAGGTTTTTGACCAGATTGAAAGACACCTGAAAACTCTCGAACTCATGGGGAGAGATGTAAATCAAAATGAAGGACTGCGTACGACTATTTTAGAAAAATTCCCCCCAGAGATGAACTATGAAGTGCGTAAAGGATTGGAAGGTGATTATTCGGTCCAAAATATCAGAGCAAAATTGGCAAAAATCATTTCCGACAGGGAAACTGCAATCGCCAGTTCCAAATGTTCTGAGATTAGACACCTCAATAAAAACACAGATTCATTCACAACAGAGACACTTATTTCAGCAGATTATTCTAACAACAAAGGGGCCAGAAGAGGAAATCGAGGTGATTGTAGCCGAGGCCGAGGAAGGTATCAAGCATCATTTTCACACTGTTCTAGAAAACCATATAACCCGAAATATCCTCCCCAACAGGCCCACTCAAACCATAATGCTCACTACAAACGTAAGAATTTCGAACCACCAATGAAAAGAAGGAAAGTGGAATGTGTGTTTTGTAAGGGTAACCACTTTAATGATGAATGCCCAAAATATACCACAGTTCATGAGAGAAAACAGCAATTAAAGGACCAATGTTATCAATGCTTTCGGCGAGAACATCGATCTGATAGTTGTAGGGACAAGCGAAGGTGCTTTCATTGTGGGATTTATGGAAAACACAACCGCAGCCTATGTCCTGAAAAATATAAAGAAAAAACTGAGCTTTTAAACACTATGTTAACCAACACTTGCCACGACACCATACTCCCAACTGCTATAATCCGTGCACTTGACAAAAACGGAACTCTGTTACCCAGTCGTGTTCTTTTTGACACTGGAAGCCAAAGGAGTTATGTGACTGTAGATTTGGCTAAAAGACTGCATCTGAAGGATGAGGAACAAAACGATTTGACAGTTTACACATTTGGAAGCATGAGACCCAAACGTATTCGTACTGCCCTTGTGACTCTCCGCCTTCAGCTAGTTGATGATGAACTGATTGAAGTTCTCGCATATACTGTACCAAGAATCACTGGTCCTATTCGAGCAAATGCAGATATCAAACATTCTTTAAGCAGACAGTACCCAAATTTGAATATTGCCACCGACACCGAGACTGATAGCCCTGTGGATATACTGATAGGCAGTGATATATATCACTCCTTCTTTACTGGTCAGACAAAACAAGTACAAGGCAACCTATACATGGTACAATCCAAATTGGGATGGATTCTGTCCGGACAAACCAATAACCAGTTCCTAGAACAGTCACTCTCCTTCCTAACATATGTTCATGGAGGACAGGGTAAATTCACAACTCCTGATCCCCCATTACAGGATGACTGTGTCAAGGATTTATGGGAGCTGGAAACAATCGGGATAAAGGATTCCCCTAAAACCCTACAACAAGACGAAATCATAGAATATTTTAAGAAAACGACAACCTTTGAAAATGGCCGATATCAAGTCAAATGGCCATGGGTACAATACCCCACAGACCTTCCAAAAAATTATGGATTAGCCATTGGGAGACTAACAAGCTTACTCAAAAGACTTGACTTGGACATTCTCCAACAGTATGATAAAACCATTCAAGATCAACTGTCTAAAGGCGTTATTGAGGAGATTAACATCTCAGACCCTTCAATATCACAACCATCTTACCCTGTGCATTACCTCCCACATCACTGTGTAATTCAAGAAGGAAAGACTACAAAAGTCCGAATTGTTTATGATGCGTCTGCCAGAGTGAAGGGTGGTTGTAGCCTCAACGATTATCTTTTCAAGGGTCCAAGAATGTTGGAAGACCTAGTAGGGCTGCTACTTCGTTTCAGAATGTATCCTACAGCACTTACTGCAGACATTGAGAAGGCATTTTTACAGGTTGGCCTTCAACCTGAGGACCGTGATGTTACCAGGTTCATTTGGTTGAGAAATGTAAAAGAGGGTGTTCACAAAGACAATGTGGTTCATTTACGCTTCTGTCGGGTGCCATTTGGGATTGTGTCAAGCCCATACCTCCTTGCTGCAACCATAAAACACCATCTTTCACAGAAGAACTCTGAGGAAGCTCGAGTCATTTCTGACAGTTTGTATGTTGACAACCTAATATGCAGTGCAAGCAGAGATACAGAGGCTAAATTGATACATTCCACATCCAGACTTGCCTTTGAAGAGCTAGCCATGAATATACGTGAATGGAACTCAAATTCGTCCTCCTTTTTGGATTGTATACCTTCTGATCAGCGAAGCTCAAAAGGGATAACCTCAGTACTTGGACTTAGCTGGAACACTGAACAAGATACTATATCCATAGCCTTCAAAACTCCCCTCACACAACCTAAGATGACAAAGCGAGAAGCTCTTCGCACAATTGCTTCAGTGTTTGATCCATGCGGATTTGTGGCACCATTGACGTTGCCCACGAAACTTTTACTCCAAGAACTGTGGCAAGACAAATACAAGTGGGATGAGCCTTTGGCACAACATAGAATGGACGACTGGAATGGATGCTTGAAATCTTTGAGTGCAATCCGTGAAATTTCGCTCCCAAGACATTTTATACCTTCCCTGAAGATACACAGCGACTATGAACGTCATTGCCAACTGCACTGCTTCACCGATGCGTCCCAAAATGCATATGCTACAGTAATTTACCTACGTTGTTCTTTCAATGTAACATCAGTGAGTTTCATCATGTCCCGCACCAGACTTACCCCCCTTCGACAGAGAGAATTGATGACAATTCCAAAACTAGAACTCTTAGGAGTCCTCATTGGCATTCGACTGATCATCTATATTCGAGAGACCCTCAAATTACAGAGAGTACAAAGTTTCTTGTGGACTGACAGTCAAGTAGTTTTGGGGTGGATTAGATCAGACCAACTTTTAACACCTTTTGTAGCACGAAGAATATCAGAAATCAAAGCAGCCTCATTCGTGCAGTTCCAATATGTTACCTCCCACCAAAATCCTGCAGACATTGCAACTCGGCCAATCTCCATGGACCATCTCCCTACCTTATGGATGTATGGCCCTTCTTTTCTCTCCTTACCTGAACAGCAATGGCCTAAGGATTCAGTTCTTTACACTTCATCGCTTCCAGTGCTCATTCCAGATGAAACTGCAGACTTGGTAGTCACAGACCAGACTCTCCAATCTACATCTGATTCTGAGGAGCCTTCCACAGAACAAGTCCAGCAGATCGATGTTTTACCACTTGAGGAACAGAATCAAGACCAAATTGACCCTTCAGACCTGACAGTCATCAAACTTGTTCAAAAGGAGCATTTTCCACGTGAAGTATCTGGTACACGTACTGAACTGATAAAGGCACTACATCTATTTGTTGATGAGTCAGGAGTGTTGAGATGTAACGGCAAACTGCAAAACGCTGATCTACCATATGATCAGAAGTTTCCAATCCTTCTTCCTCGTAGTTCTGTTTTCACTACTAAAGTGATTAAACATTTCCACGACTCCAATTATCATGTGGGCGTCTCCCATACACTTGCCCTTGTTAGAAAGCAATTTTGGATCCCACAGGGTCGTTCACAAGTGTCCAAAGTGCTCCGACAGTGCCAACGTTGTGTCAAATATGGTGGAGGACCATATCAACTTCCTGAGATGCCACCTTTACCTAAAGAACGGGTCTCTTTGTGCCTCCCCTTTTCCTATACAGGTCTTGATTATTTGGGTCCATTGACCATCCTTCATGGTGACACAAAACAAAAGGTATGGTGTGTATTATTCACTTGTATGGCCGTGCGTGCAATACATCTTGAAATGGTTCACAACATGACTGCTGAAGATTTCCTACAGTGCTTCAGAAGATTTGTGGCAGCACGGGGGGCACCTGTCGCTATTCTATCGGATAATGCTTTGCAGTTCAAGCTCTCCGCAGATCTCCTGAATAATCAGTATTGCAAATCAAAAAACATCAAGTGGCGGTTTATTCCAGCACTTGCCCCTTGGCACGGGGGTTTCTATGAGCGCCTAGTAGGTTTAGTAAAGCATTGCCTACGACGATCACTTGACAAGATATTACTCACGGATATACAATTACAGACTGTCCTGAAAGAAGTAGAGACTGTTCTTAACACTCGTCCACTGACAACTGTTGGGCAAGACATGGAACATGTACTTACCCCTGCTGACTTTATAAATCCAGTTGCTCCTATCACTTTGGACGTGGCTGATCAACCCATGTCTGGTGTAGTGACAGCCACGAGGACTGCATTAATTGACAGTTGGAAAAAGAGTAGAAGAGCCTTTGATGAGTTCCATATGATGTTCCATGACCATTACTTGACCAGCCTCTATGAACGACCAAATAGACAGCACAGGCAGCCTAGGGTTGTTGTACGGAGGAGTCCCTGTATTGGCGACGTAGTTCAGGTGAAAGAAAATGACCGCAACAGGACTCATTGGCAAGTTGGCCACATTTTAGAGATTATGCCTAGTAGTGATGGACAAGTAAGGACTGCCCGGGTTCGCTTACCAACTGGCCAGATTCTTACCCGTTCCATTTCGCACCTTTATCCCCTTGAGATGAACAACGACTGTGAGACTGATCATGATCAAGGGCCAGACGTCTCAACACCTGACCCCTTAAACTCTCATACACCTGACGATAGCCATGATTCCCAACCTGCCTCTGACATTCATAATGACACAAGCCAATCCACTGATGAGCTACAGGACAATGTGACACTTCAACCTTCAGACAGTCGTCCACGTCGGCGAGCTGCCGAAATAGCTAGAGAACGGGTGCGCCAGTGGACACATAATCTTTTAGTGACCATCCCAGAGCTGAAATCTATATAATATCCTGAACTGTACACTGAAATACTTCTTCACATACATATTATGGTTTTTCTTGCATGACACATTGCATTTCTTTTAGACCCTTTTCCTCCAGGGGTGGGCGCTTCTAGCGTTACCCAAGGCATCAGTTGAAACATTAGACAGTCAGACAGTTGGCCAATTTATTTGTGAATGTATTAAATTACTCGAAAAATCTTGACAGCAAATACTTCAAACTATAGAGGTCTAAAAACAGAAAATGTATTCATTTGGCCTGGGGAGTGTCGCCGATGGCGAAGTACCAAGGACACATTATTAGTAGACACTAGACTGGAGACTGAAATAATAACAGCGCCATCTGGAGGATGGATGAAAAGGGATACACCGAAGACAGTTCTTCATGGAAGAAGGGAGTTCTTTCTTCCATGACAGTTCTTATAGTGACGTCGGACGAGAAGGTTGCGTGAGTACAATTCCGAGTTCCCATATAGCAAATTGTTGATGTACCTAATAACCATGAAATTAATATTTGTGTCCCTTGTAGATTTATTGACAGTGTCCTGTTGAGGACTTAATAGACAGTGTCCTGTTGAGGATTTAATTGACAGTGTCCTGTTGAGGACTTTATTGACAGTGTCCTGTTGAGGACTTATTGACAGTGTCCTGTTGAGGACTTATAGACAGTGTCCTGTTGAGGACTTAATTGACAGTGTCCTGTTGAGGACTTAATTGACAGTGTCCTGTTGAGGACTTAATAGACAGTGTCCTGTTGAGGATTTAATTGACAGTGTCCTGTTGAGGACTTTATTGACAGTGTCCTGTTGAGGACTTATTGACAGTGTCCTGTTGAGGACTTATAGACAGTGTCCTGTTGAGGACTTAATTGACAGTGTCCTGTTGAGGACTTAATTGACAGTGTCCTGTTGAGGACTTAATAGACAGTGTCCTGTTGAGGACTTATTGACAGTGTCCTGTTGAGGACTTATAGACAGTGTCCTGTTGAGGACTTAATTGACAGTGTCCTGTTGAGGACTTAATTGACAGTGTCCTGTTGAGGACTTAATAGACAGTGTCCTGTTGAGGATTTATTGACAGTGTCCTGTTGAGGACTTATTGACAGTGTCCTGTTGAGGACTTATTGACAATGTCCTGTTGAGGACTTAGATAAGGAACAGTTGACAGCGAGGAATTGTGATGGGCATTGGGACTGCTATAAGGGGAGGTTGGAGGCAGTCGTAGGTTTAATTTCCTCACAGATAGTTTATTTAGCGTTAATTCATTGGTCTCACAGCAAAGAGACAGATACGATACACCTATCGTAATACACATAACTATTTATATAGACAGATATCAACACAGGCTAGGGGTTGAAAGACAGTTAACGAATCAGTATCCAGTACAATTCGTTACATGGGTCACATAACGGCCGTTTTCGACGCGAAAGATTAGTGTTTTTCCTAAACCTTTGCGCGCTCACTGTGAACGAACGGCTGGTCGCACAAAAATCCAATTGGTCTTAAAAGATTCGTAATTTTTCAGGTCATTCAAAAGTGAACTGAAAATTACACGTTTCAGTTAAATATTTTGAGATATGACATTGTCGAAATTTTAAATTTCGTTTTGAACCCCTTCCCCTTGACCTAGGGTTATGAAAAGTTTCGAGGACCATTGTGGGGCTGGTCCAAACCCAGAAACCGAATTTCGTAATTTTATCTCAACGCTAACTGGGCAAAGTGCCGCGGACGGCGTACGGCGTACGGCGTACGGGGGACGGCGTACGGCGGACGGACGGATTTTTTTTAATTCGATTTTCTGAATCTACGTATCTTGAAACGTAAACCAACAAATTTTGAGGGGGGGTTAAAAAATTTTTTTCTTTGGGCGATTCCAATGGTTCATTATCGAAGATAATAAACCAAAAGGTAGTTTTATTCTGGGGGTTGGGTCACATAACGGCCGTTTTCGACGCGAAAGTTTAGTGTTTTTCCTAAACCTTTGCGCGGTCACTGTGAACGAACGGCTGGTCGCGAAAAAATCCAATTGGTCTTAAAAGATTCGTAATTTTTCAGGTCATTCAAAAGTGAACTGAAAATTACACGTTTCAGTTAAATATTTTGAGATATGACATTGTCGAAATTTTAAATTTCGTTTTGAACCCCTTCCCCTTGACCTAGGGTTATGAAAAGTTTCGAGGACCATTGTGGGGCTGGTCCAAACCCAGAAACCGAATTTCGTAATTTTAACTCAACGCTAACTGGGCAAAGTGGCGCGGACGGCGTACGGGGGACGGCGTACGGCGTACGGTACGGCGGACGGACGGATTTTTTTTTTATTCGATTTTCTGAATCTACGTGTCTTGAAACGTAAACCAACAAATTTTGAAGGGGGGTTAAAATTTTTTTTTCTTTGGGCGATTCCAATGGTTCATTATCGAAGATAATAAACCAAAATCCGTCCGTCCGCCGTCCGCGGCACTTTGCCCAGTTAGCGTTGAGTTAAAATTACGAAATTTTTTTTATGGGTTTCGACCAACCCCACAATGGTCCTCGAAACTTTTCATAACCCTAGGTCTAGGGGAAGGGGTTCAAAACGAATTTTGAAAATTTGAAAATCTCATATCTCGAAAAATTCATATAGAACGGTATGTTTTTTATTTCATATTTATAGAGTTTGTTCCGTAGAATTTTGTAAGACCATCCGCAGCTTTGTACGACCAGCCGTTCGTTTACAATGACGGCTCAAAGAGTGCGCCTCACAACACGATCGTGAATCACACTGTTGAAATACAGGTCCATTTTCATACTAACAAGCTCTTTGGAACATCATATGGCTTAAATGATGTCGAGTTTGTTGTTCTGAGGTGCGTTTCGTGCTACGGAAATGAAGGTAATTTCGAATGTTTGTTGGTAGGTACTTCTTTTATAGAAAAATTATTACCGACGTAGTATTAAAAACCCCAGAATTATATCGTATTAATTAATCATAATTAATAATTATTATTATTAATAGTAAATACGAATTATTGATATCTAACAATAAATTATAATAATTTTCACTCGTACATTTTATTTGTAATTATTTCATCATCTCTATCATTCAGGTTCTGCCCAAAACAACCCAGGCGATTCCAACAGCCGGATATCGTATTAATAATAAATACAAATTATTAATACCTAACATTAAATTAAAATAATTTTCACTAGGTACTTGATAAAATTATTAATAATTAGTGATAATTCATAATAATAATTAATCTTACATTTTGGATCTAGACATTTAGACCTAGTGATCTAGACAGAAGGGTGATCTGTACAATGAAGATAATGAACCGTTGTGTCAAGAATTTGCAGAGTTTTTCCCCTCCGGATCTTTAAATCGTTGGTATTTCGTTTTGCAAGTCAGCTACTACTGAAGGCTTGTTAAGGCATCCAGAGTCTTTTTCAAGGTCCAAAAACATCTTCGCAATTGCGACGGGCTGAAATGCCGTCTGGTCGAATTCGTAGGAAGACTCGTTTTCTAAGTGATCGTTGGAAGACAAATTTCCTTCAACGACAAGGCTCGTTAGGCGAAATAAAATACATTAGCCGGTAAAATATCGCGAAGACAGGCGAGAAACCGATAGTTCCAAGAACCGGTTCTCAAACCAGTCAAGGATCGGTCGAGGTATTATTAACTCAGATGCTTAAGAAATTTACTTCTGACTTATTTATTTAATTTTTCGTCCGATTACAGCGTCCCTACGCAGAAATTCGCTGTCTCGTTACGAAATTCCGAATCGCCAATGAAATATCGGGACTTGAAACTACCTACCTCGTCGTGAAATTTCGATTTCTTAAGGTTTATAAAGACAAACAATTGAGGCGCCAGGTGGAAGAAGGTTTTTCATCGCTTAGTGACCCTTTTTGTTGTTCGCGCGTTTTTGAACACTCCTACGTATTGAGAGTATGCCCACAAAATATCAAGTCGATATCTCGAATATTGCCCGAGATAACGATAGTTTCGTGATAGAGGGTCTGCCCTTACAAATTTCCTTGATCCTGTGGTTCACATTTCCACCTAGCGCCGCAATAACACTGGCCAACAAAAAAAGGTGATGTTTAAAATATAAGAGTTGGTATTAGGGGTTTTCGGTGTGCTGAATCCAAATCTGAAACCCATTTTCCGCCATCAGGTCTATTTTTGACGTATAGCTCACATGTAAGGTATGTAGAGGTACAAAGAGGTATGTATAGGTACCTCTTTTCTAGCTAATTTGTGTGTTAAAAAGTGTACTTCAAGTTTTCTTACTTCTCCTCAAATCGCTAGTTCTAATTTTCTCCTTATTCAGTTAGGCAAGACAACAGCCTCTCCACCTTCACCAATTGACTTGAAATTTTGCACAGCGCTTCGTTTCAGCGTGAGACGGTGCCTTTTAAAAGATTTAACCCATTATATAAGCCAAAAAAAGTAAGAAACAAAAACACATTTTAGGCTAATTTTGGCCACTTTGACGAGTTTACAGCCTGGGTAACAGGACCAATCGACTTGAAATTTTGCGGAGCTCTCTATAACATGGCACAATGCCATTTGAAAGATTAACCCATTATCTCAAACGACGAAAATTTAAGGAACAAAAAACTGAAATTTAGGCTGATTTGATGTAATTTTGGCCGCTTTGACAGGGGGATAAAACTTATTTGAGAAGAACCTAAATGCCACGACTTCACCTCGGACGATTTACAATTTATATTCCTACCACGTATTGTCTTTGA
The DNA here is from genome assembly GCA_963920205.1 of Stenodema calcarata. NCBI lineage: Eukaryota > Metazoa > Arthropoda > Insecta > Hemiptera > Miridae > Stenodema > Stenodema calcarata. The sequence continues at coordinate 15,224,343 of OY986064.1, forward strand.
AAAAATCAATACACAATATTCCCAAGACGTCCAGTCGTACGTACACGCCTCACTCTCAATGCTCCATTGTCAGTATTCAAGTTCGAATTGAATGGTGCGAAGTGTCGTTGAGAAGGACGAATCCCTAGTTGAAAAAGTATCTCAAACCTGAGACGTATATGCGAATCTGGGACGTTCATCACTAACAAGACCATTGTTTGTTGGCAAAAGGAAGTAGCTAACGCGGTCTAAGTGAACTGACCTTTGGCGGTTCCAATGAATTGCTTCGTCATAATTTCTAGCCTATTTCGTCCTTTGGAAAAACTGATCGGGACAAACATTACGTAATTCGACGGGCCACGAAAAACCAATTAAATTGTTGATTTTAACGGTACATAGTTAAAAAAAACCCCCCCAGCAAATATGAAAAAAAGAGCCGAAAGAACCGTTCAAATTGAAGTCAGTGAGAAAAACAAGAGTATTTGCCATTCGTCTATTCCCACTGAAATATCAGTTAGACGGGTTTCGGTGAACCATCGTGAGTAACAAAACAGTATTAAGTAGTCAGTTTAGTAGGTGTCTAGTTTATTAGGCCGAAAATGCACTTGTTTTATAGGCAGTATAAACATCACAAGCAGTAACGGAGCCAGAAATTTCTTTTTTTCTTGTATAAGGGGAGGGGGGGGGGGGGGGTTGTTAGTGTCCAAAAGCACAGGAGGCCGAGGGTACCCCCGTGAAAATGTTTTGAGGTTTTTAAACTGATTTTAAAAACATGATTTTTTTCAATATTTAATGTCCTGAATGGTATAAAATAACAGTAAGATCAAAATGAATGTGGTTTCACAACAGAAAGAGTTCGACGAGCAGAACGGTCCTCCTACGATTGAGCAGATTGAGGCAGATAGTCGAAACGTAATTCGAACCTATATTTGAGTAGAAATGCAACGTCGTATTTCAGTAGATCGGGCACAAATCCAATAAGACAACTACAGCCATTATCTTTCTAATAAATAATCCTTCTAATTAATCTTTTTTTTCTTGATTTATTTATTGCAACTGAAACATAGTAGGTACAATTCATCTAGCAATATTTCATTTCATGATAAGCTCACTAGGGGGGGAGGTTTACAGCAAAACCTGGCCCATACTTGTATCAAGAACAGTTAAAAACACTGGATTACACTTGCACTATTTGCACAGCACAATTAGGTCCAGAGGTTTATTTCTCTTGAGTCGCCGAAGCTCTCCTTCGTTGTTTAAAACGTTAAGCATCTCCAGGTTCTCGTGTTTGTGGAGGCGATGTTCGTGCTTCCTTGCATATTTGGCGATAATTTCGGTGACCGTTTCTACCCTCAAGTCTCGATGAATATCATCATTCCGCATGAACCAGGGGGCCTGTACTATACTTCTCAATATTATATTTTGTCGGGTTTGGATTGTTTTAATATTTGATTTTTTCGCACAACCCCAGAGCTGTATCCCATAGGTCCAGATGGGGCGCAGTATCTGTTTATCCCCCCAAAAACAACTCCGTTGTAAAAACTGGCCCGCCAAAAAACCTCAGCCGCAAAAAGGAATGATATCCATTTTGCCCGCCAGCCACATATATATATATAGGATGCTCGGTGCTTCGCACCTCGCTGTTGAGTGTGCATATAGAAACCTGATCCTCCTACCCCTAACCTCCACCGTCAATGTTTTCCTGTTCCCTGTCTCCTTCCCACAACCCCCTCTCACCCTTAGTCACCCTTGGTTTCACCTAATATGTTTCCTCTGTTACACCAGCAGGGAGCTTTACGCTTCTTTCAATGCTGTTGGCGGGAGCTTTTTGTCAGATGAACAAGCCTGAATTGAAGCATTACTATATTATAAGTATTACTGGCGGTCACGAGTAATCAGTGGTGGTACACCTATAATGAAGTAATGCTAACTCAGGATGTGGTGTCTCTGGGCTACGTTTCAGTCTCCGAAGATGATGTCTTCCGTGGTCTGGTCGGGTTGGATGTGAAGAAGGACATGGGTCCTGATGGGATTCCCCCGGTGTTACTGCAGCAATGCGCTTCTGGACTGTCACGTCCTCTAACATCGCTTTTCAGCATTTCACTCGAGTCGGGTCGTTTCCCTTCCATATGGAAGGTCTCCTACGTGACACCTGGGCACAAGTCGGGTGATAAGAGCATCATCAGTCACTACCGCCCCGTTTGCTCGCTTTCCACCATCCCCAAGTTCCTCGAGAAGTTGGTTGTCGCCCGGCTCACATCGGCGTTTAGCCATTTCATCGCTGTCGAGCAGCACGGTTTCGTGCGCGGCCGTTCAACGGTGACGAATTTGCTTGAACTCCAAGATTTTGTCATGGACGGTTTTCGGGTGGGGCTTCAGACCGACGTCATAGCCATGGACTTCGGTAAAGCGTTTGATAGGCTCTCACACCCCCACCTCCTTTCCTTGCTTGGCTCGTTGGGCGTGCACGGATCATTCTTGGACTGGATGCGTGATTACCTGACAGGACGTCAGCTTGTTGTTCGGGCACAGGGAGCGTTGTCATCTTCTTTTTGCGCTACGTCTGGAATCCCTCAGGGCAGCCACTTGGGTCCGTTATGTTTCCTGTTGATGATCAATAGTGTGGTCGAATGCACCAAGTCTGAGGGGATATACTGTCTACTGTTTGCCGACGATCTTGAGCTCTTCGGTTATTCTGGGTCTTCATCGGACCTTGCGATGTTGCAGGCAGCGTTGACCAGATTGGAGGGTTGGTGTACAGCAAATAACCTCTTCCTGAATCCTTCCAAGTGTTCGGTAATTACTTATCATCGCCTGAAGCGACCGATTGTGCATGACTATGTGCTGGGTGGGACGCTGCTGCGGAGGTCCGTCGAGGTGGTTGACCTGGGGGTCCGGTTTGATGAGCGGCTTGTTTTTTCTGGCCACATTGAAGGTCATGCGAGTAGAGCGATGCGCATGGTTGGATTCGTCAAACGGAATACCAGGGAATTTTCCGACGTTGATGCCATTGTGATGCTGTATAAGGCCCTAGTCCTTCCCTTGCTGGATTACGCATCCTCTGTGTGGTCCCCTAACTACGCAATCCACAAATACCGTCTGGAGCGCGTTCAGAGGACATTTTTGCGGTATGTCGCCTTCAAGATGGGAGTCCTCTCAGGAGCCATTGACTATGAGTCCATTCTCCATGGATGCAAGTTGCTAACCCATGAGAGAAGTCGGTGTTCATTTGACCTCGTGTTGCTCTATAAAATCATCAACAGCCTGATTCACTGTCCATCGCTGCTCTCTAAGATTTACCTTTCCGCTCCTCGTTCTTCATCTCGCTCGCCGTTACTCTTCAGTGTCCAGTTTTCTTCAACGAACTACGATCGAAATAGACCACTCCTCCGCCTCCCTCGCAGTGGAAACCTACTTTTATCTATGAACCCTCAGTTCGATTTTTTTCATTCCTCCCTAACGAACTTAAAGACTCTTGTTGCCTCATCCCCAGTCTCGTTTGGTTGAAACTCAGTTTTTTGTTTTGTTTCCTATGTTCGATTCCTTTGGAAGTTTTGTGTTACTTTTCTTTTCAATTGTATAAATTTGGAATTCAAGAATGTAATTGGGCTTGCCCGTATAATAAATAAAAGGAATTCTTATTTTTAGGGCTTTGCTATCGTTAAATTTAAGGTAAATTTAAGCTGAATCTTCTGTCTTCCTCCCTCTGTAAGGAAATCCACACTTTATAAAGAAGTGCCCATCGGATCATCACCACAATCACATCTCATTACAAACATCAGATAACAAATTGGAGATAGTCCCGATGTTGAGAGAATATGGAGAAATATTTTCAGAAAATTATCTCCAGAAAGTAAACCATATCGTGGTCGACCTTTACTTTTGCTGACCCCAGCAAATCCTTAGATAGGTACCGTTGTTTATTTATCACTAGAGATTGGCCTGCAGTTACGTCAACCCTGTTATCGATATCGGTTGTTCTAAATAGGGAAATAGGAAGATTTTAACGTACAATCTAGGGACACGGGAGCGTCCCGCCCGCCAAGAAAACCGAAGCCCTGAAAACCGAAGCGACTGAGACACTGATTACGCGACAGAACAAGTTGGGGTTTTCACCCTCCCGTAGCTAGGGCCCCTGAGTGTCTCGAGAGTTGATTTTTTGACTCTCCAGGGGCACGTGAGGACGTAAACTAAATTTCAGCTCTCGGGAACATCAGGCGTCGGGGGTATAACAGTAACTGTTATGAAACCACTATTTTTCACGTTTTTCGTGTTCTTCTTCTTCTTCTTGTTCATTGACGGGGCTACAGCCTAGCAGACAAATCGGATCGAGCTGAAATTTAGCACACAAGTTTTTTATGCTCCAAGGGAGTGAGTGCCTTTTGAACATCTTGTCTCCCTCCTCCCATTTCCCCCCAAATTAGGAGGGAAATAGTAATTTTTAGGAATTTAAAATGGTCATAACTCCTTCAAAATCGAAGCTTTTTCAGATTTTCTTTTTTAGTTTTATTCAGCTTTTAGGACTGTTTAATTTGAGATCAAAATCAGGGGAAAATAAAGGAGTTATGGTGATTTTTCAACAATTACTGCCGCCAAAATTGATGGAAATTGGTGCGGTTGGTCTTAAATTGTCCGCTAGGTTGTCTAGTATATGCTCAATAATTTTGAAGTAAATCTCAATCGATTCGACTAATCCACAGCAAAAAATACGTGAATAAATCCCACATCTACTGATTTGGCTAATTTCCGAAAACATCAAAGTTGAACGGTGGTCAGAAAAATTGTCGTAGAGTGGCGCCTGCTGAAGAATCGATAGGAAATTTTATGGGCTTTCGAATCAGGACTTTCGAATGAGGATGGTTTCTATATAGCACACTTTGTCACTTTTCCCAACGGTTCTCGAGTTATTCGCGATTGATGGTATAAAAACGTGTGTTTTACTTTTTGCAAACTTTCTCTTCCACTTTCTCTTCGACACCAATTGTAATGATTCTCAACAACAAAAATTTGCACAATCCCCAAGAAAAAATGCAAAAAACTTTAAAAAATTTCTAATTCTTTTTTTTTTTTTTTTTTTTTTTAAATGAGAGAGTTTTATTAGTAGTACAATGGCCAAAAGCACAATGATGACTGGGCATGTGGGGGGGGGGGGCCGCAGAAGTAATTATGTAAATAGGGTATACAGGAATTTAGAGGTAGAATATTTCTTCCATGGACATGGATGTAGGCAGTGTCCCCAGGACACTCGTGGAGTTGCCTCGCTGGATGGCCAGCGACAAACGCTGAACTAGGTACCGCTTCGCCCTTCGGTCTCCTGTCTTTTCTGCCAATCTTGAGCCTAGAGCGTCCACCAAATCCCTGGCCTCCTTTGCCCAAGAACCCAATGACTCCACGGCAAAGGCTACAAAATGATTGGTACGCTTGATGGCCTGGTACTTCGAATGCTTCTTTTTGGCCAATAGCTCTGCTGCGTATCCAGGGGTGCGATAGGAGGTAATGTAGCTTGGCGCAAGGGAGTCCGCACACGTCACGTCCCAAACCAGGTTCTTACCTAGGGCCCATGGTATGAGCGTTACCCCATCAGGTCTCTTTCCATCCTCCCTCAACAGACCAGAAGGTTCCAAGCGAACTGGGATGTCTGCAGCACTGAAGGCTTTCTGCAATAACATGTTCAGCTCTGCGTGGCGAGAAAACCTACCAGCACTTCGTTTGCAGCAGACCCCATGCCGGCCAAATGAGTCGACAGGGGAAGAACAGGGACAGTAGTGTGGGCGACAGAGCTTCACTCCCAGACGGAGCCCTACACTGACGCGTAATGCTTCGTTCTAATTCTTTCTATTTTTTTAATTCAATAATAAGAACCATGCAAAAAGATGTGATATCCCCCCAAAAACAACTCCGTTGTAAAAACTGGCCCGCCAAAAAACCTCAGCCGCAAAAAGGAATTTTTCCCGCCAGCCACGTATATAGGATGCTCGGTGCTTCGCATCTCGCTGTTGAGTGTGCATATAGAAACCTGATCCTCCTACCCCTAACCTCCAACGTCAATGTTTTCCTGTTCCCTGTCTCCTTCCCACAACCCCCTCTCACCCTTAGTCCCCCTCGGTTTCACCTAATATGTTTCCTCTGTTACACCAGCAGGGAGCTTTACGCTTCTTTCAATGCTTTTGGCAGGAGCTTTTTGCCTGATGAACAAGTCTGAATTGAAGCATTACTTCATTATGTTGTACCACCACTGATTACTTGTGACCACCAGTAATACTTTTTTTTTTTTTTTTTTTTTTTTTTTTTAAATATTTATTTGTTCAACTTTCAGTATTACAATACTCTATGTTAGGCTAATATTTCATTAATAATTTTATTTGTACATGAGTACTATGGTACATGTGCTAGGGTTACTGTCCAGTGACAGTCCCTATAATAATTATTAGTCGCTTATAATAAGAAGTTAAATAAATAGAACAATAAATTATAAATAATTTTGAATTTCAACGAGATATTAACAATAATAATATTCAGGTACGATTTCAATCACCAGGGTTCAATATGTTGGGTGCTCTTTTTCTTTTGAGACGTCTGGGTTGGTGCACCCCCCACAATGACAGTAGGTTTTGAAATATTGTAGGTGATGGGTGGTTGGGTAGTGTGGCATGTAGGCGGTTGAAGGTGGATTTGATCACTTCGTCAACTATGGGGATTTCAAGATCTCTGTGGATCCGTTATAACCCTTAACGCTCTGTTTTGTTGGGTTTGAATCCTTTTTATTTGGGACTTACTAGCTAAACCCCAGATAGAGCAGCCATATTGCCATATTGGTCTTATTAAAGTAAGATATAACAGACGTTTGTTGTCCAGAGTTAAAGGTGACGTGTGTCCGAGTAAGGGTTTGAGGAGGTTTATTCTAGTGCGTAGTCTCTTCACCAATTCTCCTATGTGGTGATCATAATCATATTATGTTAGGCGTTGTTGTAGGTGAACACCTAGGTATCGGACTGCTGTGACGCTTGGGATTTGGTTGTTATTAAGGGTCAACGGTTCTGTCTGGAAGTTCCTTTTCAGCGTAAATGTGGTGGCTGATGATTTGGCGTCGTTTATGGCTATTCTCCATTCCTTCGTCCATAGTTGAATTTCATCTAAGTGGAGTTGGATATTATTTGATGCAACCGTACCAGATGAGTCGCGAGATAAGATGGCATGATCGTCGGCGAACATAGCGGAGGTCGTGTTCGATGATACGGGTATGTCACTTACGTATATAAGGTACAATATAGGACCCCAGACACTCCCTTGGGGCACCGATGCCCTAATACATTTGCTCGAGGATTGGGCAGTGTCGCACTTTACATGGAACGTACGGTTTGAGACAAAAGACTGTATTAATCTATAGTAAGTGTCTGGTAGTAGCGGTTTAACTTTATACAACAGACCAGGGTGCCAAACACGATCAAAGGCTTTTTCTGTGTCGAGAAACAGCCCTTGGCAGACTTCTTGTTTTTCAAACGTTTCCAGGATTTCTTCTACAACCCTGTGGAGTTGTTGCTGGCATGAATGTAGCGATCGGAATCCGAATTGGAAATCTGGTATGGCAGGAGCCAGGTATGGTAGTAGTTTGGGCAGCATCAGTCTTTCGAATATTTTCGAGAAGATGGAAAGGAGACTGATAGGGCGGTAACTTTTAGGGTCGTTGGCTGGTTTTTGCTGTTTCCGGATCATGATTATTTCTGCATGTTTCCATCGGGACGGGAAGTATGTTATGCGGAGCATCGCATTGTATATTTGCGTGAGTTGGACTAGAGTTTTACGGGGAAAGTTTTTGAGAAGATGTTGAGTAATGCGGTCGGCGCCAGGCGATTTCTTAGTTGGTGACCTAGAAATTGCATTTTTGACTTGATAGGGAGTGAAGAAGTCCTTAAAAGGTGTTAAGGCGAGGGGTTGGTCTACCACTTCTTGAACATAGTTGTGAAAATCTGGTAACTGGCTCGGATTCGGGCTGAACTGCTCCACTAGTAGTTCAGAAAATAGCTCTGATTTTTCATCAGGTGTCGATACCCACCTATTCCCTTTTTTCAGTGGTGGTATTCTTTCGAACTGCTTGGTCATCGATTTCGCTCTGCGCCACAGTGAGCCGTCCTGGCACACATGAGGGGGACATGAGGGAGTTTCTCTTTTCCGAGGAATGCAGTTCTGATAGAGCAGCTCTTAGGTCATTTGTTGCTTTGTTATACGCACTTTTATGCGGTGGGTATTTGGTTTGTTCCCATAATCTTCGGGTAGCTTGCTTGATTCTCACAAGATCACGTATATGTGGAGGTGTGTGTGGGTATAACCTGTGTGTTATTTGATGTGACGACGAGCTCGCAACGTTTGCTGCGTGATGTATGTTGTTGGTTAAGGTGGTGATAGCTACATCTATGTCCCTAGGGGTCTTTAGTGGCACTGATGGGTTTGACGAATTTCCTAGTGTATCAGAGTACAGTTTCCAGTTGAAGGGGTATTGGACTAGTTTGTTTGAATAATTGCAGTTCGGGGTTCCGTTGAGATTTATCGTCACTGGATAGTGGTCTGAAGATAGAGAGTGGAGTACCTGGGCATTGGATATGATTATACCCAGGTTTTTGCCAAGAAATATGTCTAAAATATCCGGGGTGTGGTTGGGGTTCATTGGGTAGTGCGTTGGTTCAATAGGATGGAATACCTCAAGACCAAGTCGGGATACGGCATCATGTAATAGTCGACCTCTCGGATTTGTTGTAGCAGATGCCCAACGCGGGTGTTTTGCGTTGAAGTCCCCACCGAGGAGGAACTTCTGCCCCATTTCATGAACTATTCCCAAAATGGTGGAATTTCGCAAGCGATGATTCCCTCGATCAGGAGCTGAATAGAACGAGCCAATTGTGTATACAGTTCCATTGATTCTCAATGCTATTCTCGCTACTTGTGCATCGTCTTCACAGACTGGTAGCAATTCGACATGTGCAATGCATTGTTTCACGAGTATGGCTGAACCTCCTTGGCGTGATCCCGAAGGATGGTCAGCCCTATATATTCTATATTGTGGTATGAAGAAATGGATGTGTGGGGCTAGTTTGGTTTCCGTAAGTAAAGCTACATCGACATCATTTGATTTCAAGAAATGTTTTAGCTCGTGGAATTTATTATTTAAACTCTGGCTGTTCCAAGTGACTACTATTAGACTATTGTTGCTGGAGGTAGTCATTTTATTAGTTTTGGTAGAATTTGGGTGAACAAGCTAATCATTGGTTGGAGAAGATCGATAAGTTGGTCTATTTTCTTATATAACTGTGAGATTGCTGGGTCATGGTTGCTTTTTTCGGCTGGGTCTTGTAGTTTTGTAATTTGTGAGTACGTTTGGTGTAAAGGTGCCATGCTTATTGGAGCCTGGATAGGAGAACGACGGAGTGGGGGGAATGCAGATTTCGGCAGTGGAGGGGTGTAGGGTTGAGTATTGGCTCGGCTTAATGAGTTCCCATTGTTTCGGAGTTTTTGTAGGTTTACGTGTATGGGGCATCCCTTGTAGTTCGCGGTATGATTCCCTTTGCAATTCGTGCATATTGGGGGTAGGTTTCCCTGTTTTGGGCATGATTCCGTACTATGCTGGCCGTCGCATTTGGCGCATTGTGGATTACGGAAGCAATAGTTTTTAGAATGCCCATATGCTTGACACTTTGTGCACTGAATTACTGATCGCTTAGGTTTGGGAGGTTCGATCTTGATTATAGCATTACCCAGTCTGTTGATGTTATAAACCTCAGCGTTTTTTGCGTTTGGTTTGAGGTCAACGAAGAATATAGGCATCGGAGCTTTAGTTGCAGGGTGAAGCGCTGGAATTGCTTGAACAGGCTCGAAACCGTGGTCATGTTTAAGTTCGTTAATTATCGAGTTGGGATCAGTAGTGTGGTGTAACCCACGAATGACAATACGAAAGTTGCGGCTGTCTTTTAGTTGATAAGTGTGGTATTCTGCTTTGCTAGTTTCTAGGTACTTGGTGATAGCTCTGTATCCATCTATGGTCTCGACATTCACTTTAACTGAATTTCCAACTGTTTTGTACGTAAATTTCCCAGGAGTTAGGGCTTTAATTTCTGTGACAAATCTGTTGATATTTGCTACATGGTATACATATAAAGGAGGACATTTTTCAATGGAATGGGATTCTTGTTCCATAGCTGCCGATTGGGTTCCATTTAGATCAGCTAATGGAGCGAAAGGATTTGGTGAGATGAATGTTATATTAGGAGGCGGGTCTATGCGAGGACGCTTACTTGAACTAGGTGTACCTGTACTGTTTTCTCCCATCTCGAGATGTTCGGCTGATGCAAAGATCCAAAGTCACACGATCCGCACGCAAACACGCACGAAGCGGCGCGCAAAAGCGATAGACAAGTGATAACGACAATAACTATAATTGCGATAAGACACTCCTCGATGTTCACTTGACGGTGTCTCGCACGCTACTGCCAGTAATACTTATGTAAGCTTGTTCATCTGGCAAAAAGCTCCCGCCAACAGCATTGAAAGAAGCGTAAAGCTCCCTGCTGGTGTAACAGAGGAAACATATTAGGTGAAACCAAGGGTGACTAAGGGTGAGAGGGGGTTGTGGGAAGGAGACAGGGAACAGGAAAACATTGACGGTGGAGGTTAGGGGTAGGAGGATCAGGTTTCTATATGCACACTCAACAGCGAGGTGCGAAGCACCGAGCATCCTATATACGTGGCTGGCGGGAAAAATGGATATCATTCCTTTTTGCGGCTGAGGTTTTTTGGCGGGCCAGTTTTTACAACGGAGTTGTTTTTGGGGGGATACGCTTTTACGGAGACCTATTTGTCAAAAACTGACCCAAAAAATCGTTACGAAATTTTAATAATGATTTCCGATTACAACCGAACCGTTCGCCAATTTTTGATCGTACGAAAATCGTTCACCATTCGATGAAGAGCTCGCGATTTAACGAATAATTTTCTGTTCACCGTAACTTAGTAACTGTAAGAATAGCAGAGCTACGGGCAAATGATCGTGAGTGTAGAAGCATCCAATGTAACGATAAAACGTAAAACCTTACCGTAAAGTGGTACAGCGCTGAGATTTTAAAATATACCTACACATCTCAGCTATCAGTTGATCTTTGGGAAAATTCCAGGACAAATAGGAAGGAATTTGTTTTCTCAGGGCCAACGATGTACACCCGAGGGTTGAAACTTTGGGCCACCGTCCTTTTTCCCTATAATGACGTTAAACCTCCTTCCCTGGCCCAATCTTACAGACTACATAGCAAATCTAACCCATTTTATTGGTTATCCTAAAAGAAATATAAATAAATATAATTTTCGAAAGAGAAAGTTCTTGCGGACAGAAATAGACATTTTCTTGGGACACGCTATAATAAAAACGTAAAACCTAAAACATACACGCTCTAATGTATTATTAAGAACGTTGCTAGAGGTTGTACGAGTAATACAGCTGTATGATGAATAAATAATTTTAAAAAATCAGGGACAACACACATCCAGGGCCTCATCCGGGTAGTTTTTGTAGGGTCTCCCTCCAACCTTCGTATCGCTCCTTCCCATACCCTGAAACAAGCAGATATCACGCCAAATTGATGAAATCATGATTAATACGATGAAAACGAGATGAAACTAACAAAATTGGTGACCAAAAGTTGAACGCCCAACCGCTTGCACTTGACAACAAACCCAACAACATATTGGGGTTTTTTCAGTCATAAAGTCGTGTTCAATAGTAGTATGTACTTATGTACTTGAATTTTGTGGTACTTTCAAATAGGGGTAATGGAGGAGACTTCCACAACAAAACAAAATCACAGAAAAACACTGATAATTTTCAAATTGAAAAAACACTGAATTTTTATATCAGCCATGAGAACAAGGAACCCTGCTACCTGCCAGATTTTTCCATAACTCCACATTTTTGGAGCCACCAAAGAGCACGACATGTACCACAATCGTGAGTGGCCTAAAGTTGAACCTACTGGCCTCAAGTTGTTCCACTACATCTTTGGAAAACTGGTGACACTGCGTATGCTGGATTAAAACTGACATTTGAAACCATTAAGATAAGGTGTCACTTGTCAGACTGTTTCATTGGTGAATTTATGGGTAATCCCCCCTGTTCGGCCGCAGCCTCACACCGCGAATAAATAAATCGAATTTATAAATCAAATGCTTCCAGATAAAATTTCCATCCACTGCCAGTTCAAACACCTTGAGGTTGTTGAACGTCACGTCCCGTTGGCTTACCTGGGTAGTCCCTACACCTGGTTAGTTATCCCTACACCTGTTTAGTTGTACCTAATCTGCTTCCCTAGTTACTCCGGTCACTGCACACCGTTAACACTCCGTGGTAATGACCTCAGCTCATTGTATCACAACTGACTTCGCTCTTCCATTCCATACCTCCAAGTTCTTGTTATTCATCAACAAGCTACCCCCACTCGCGGTTTATCGGGTTTTCACGATAGTTCCAAAACGTCTGCTCCCCTCTACCTAGGTTATAAAATCCCTGAGCACTGCCAAATGCGTTCAGTCCACCGTTCAGTCTACAAACTTCATTCAGTCAACGCGGTTGAGTCAACCAACGCGGTTGAGTCAACCAACGCGGTTCAGTCAACCAACGATCTGTCAACCAACGCATTCACTCGCATCACGTTCAAACGCATCACTTTCGATCTAACTGATAACTGTTTGTACCCGACCTACTCTGTGACTCAAGTCTCCTCAGTGTAGTAACCCCTCGTGTGTTCAAGTGCATTCACTCTACGTAAACCTGTATTTTTCTACAATCGTTCATCTATTCATTAACCTGTACACATCGACATTTCATAACGCGCACAATCATCTGTAAATATATATCAGCCATCGAAGTTAAAATGACTGCCTTGTCATTTCATCCCTGATCTTCCCGTTGGTAGAGCAAACAGCCCTACACCCCCCCACCACCTCTTAAAATCCCCCTAAACCCCTCTTAGAGTGGCTCGATTCTACCCATCTACGAACTTTGCCTTTCCATTGCCAACTCAGATTTTTTGTGAAAATTTCAACTTTCTATCTCAATATTGACAGTGAATTTAGAATGGTCTGCAACGGATTTTGGTATACAATTTTTTCGAAAATTCAAGTTCTAAAAATTTTGGACTGAGAACATTAGCTTCCTTTTCTTCGAAAATTCGCTAATACTCTCGATATTACTGTTAAATAGATGCCTACCCATCCCTAGAATTGGGACTCCTTTTATTTTTACGTTTCGGCCTTAAATGTGCCTTTATTTAAGTTTACCTTATTTGCTTGTTAAATTCAAAAATTCCGTCATTTTACCACATTTTCAGGTACAGCCAAAGTGACGACCGAAGAACTGAGAGCAGCGCTCCCTCACTGCACTCACCTCATCTACGGGTTTGCGGCCATCGACGATGACGAGTATCACATTCAGCCCATCGACAAGAAACTCGACCTGGACAAGGGGAAGGGCCAGTGGAGGGCTGTCACCGCTCTCAAAAGGTAAATCAAATTGTGAAAGTTGTGGTCAAAAACGAAAGAGCGAATTTTCCAAGTGTCTCACGAACTATCGTTGAATGTACATAATTCACAGTTTTTTATTTCACCCCTGGAAAAATTCGGGGATTGTATTTAGTGGGCTTCAAAATAGCCAAGAGTCAATGGATTTTCTTCGAAAATTCGCTGACAAAACCAAATCCCGACTTTTCGTTGGATCTCTTTAATGTGCCTAATTTGAGGGAATTGATAGTTTCATGGATTAAGTAACTAGAGGAGGAACGTAGTTATCGAGTAGTTGTGTGAAATTAGCAACGTTATACGAACTCGTGTACCACAAAGTAGGGATGTGCAAAAAGTACCGATATTTTGTTTTGTTCAAGTATCGATTCGTACACTTACATCGAACAAGATACTGTCCTTGGTCAAGGATTTAGTAACGTAATTATGTTAACAAAAAGAAGAAGTAGAGTATTAAACTGAGCAGCTGGGTCTCTTACCTTCCTTGGTCAGGCCGACGCATTCATCGTGGACACATCAAGTACTTCACACTTTGAACAGACTGTGCAAAACCATTCGACTAGTTTTTGTTTCTTGGTTTTTGGTTGGCGCTGGAAAGGACAGAAAAGTTCATTATACCTGTTATGCCCCAGCATCCTAGTTATAAAATCAAAGCAAATAATAATGACCTACATAAATATGAGAAGCGAGAGGGATAGGATTCAGGGCGAGTAAGGATAGTCGCCTACTCCACAAACAGGGCGGCTCTTCAGACCGCTCTCCCTACCCTAACGAAGGGAAAGGGAAGCAGAGGAGAGGGTAAGGAAAACCCCGATTCCTCAGGGGAAACCTCACAATATTCTCGGCTCTCCTTAGAGAGATTCCTTGCACCTTCATAATTCTTCCACCTTCATAATTCATTCCATAAATAAATTCCTTCCACCTTCATAATTCTTCCTTCTTTGTAAAAAGCTCTTATAGCCATGCTGCATGACTGGATTTTTTTAAAAAGATTTAGGTACTCTCTCAGGGCAGTCTGTTGTACTACGCTCTGAATAGCATGTCGGCCAAATTTTCAACTCTGGCCATAATACCCCCAGGTACCTAAACCCAGGGCCGGATTTTAAAAAATTCAGGCCCCTAGGCTCCACCTGTGGTGCGTGCCCAGGGCTCGTGGCTTGGGAGGGAGGGGGGGGGGGTCCGGTACCCCCCTCCCCACCACCACTCGGGGAAATTAGAAAAATTAGGTGCAATGGTGATAACATTTTTTAAGGTAATCTCCAATAATATAACATGTCCAGTGGCATTATTTTGTAATTGTGGTGCGGGCCCCAGTCGAGCTTCTATATATGTCGCCTAAGCCTAAATCCACCTGTGCGTTGCATTCATTCACTGTTATTGTTGTTCTTCCAAGACAATGTTCCAAATATTCTTTCTGTCTTAGGTCTTTCCCTGGCTTGTCGATAATGTTGGGACTCGGAGGTAATCAAGATGTAGAGGATGTTGACAAGTATTTCGATGTGGTGAGTGCTGCAAGTACTTAATTATATAGGTACATGGAATAATGATTTTTCTAATATCAAACTAAATACCCGAATTTGGTCAAGAGGAGCTTGAATGGATACTGGATAGATTCTACGAGTACATAACCTCTCATTTTCAGACGAAGTAGGTAAGTCTGGTACTAAGGTATAACATTAAGGTAATTATTGTTATACCTCAGTAAGAAATCAATAGATTATAATCTATTGATCTCTTGCTTTTCTTAGGTAGATACCTATTCAAATTAATTTTCCAAGTGAGTATAGTTTCATCAATACTTAATCAATCCTACTTGTTCGGAAGGTTTAAAAAAAATTTTTGGGCAAATTTTTTTTTATTTATTTTTATTGTAGTGTACCATTTCCTGAAAATTTTAAAACCAACCGCATGTTTGTATCTGCATTATTTTCCAAGATATGAATTTTTGAAGTCAGTAGCCTCTGCCGCAGTAGCTTGACTCATCACCCTCTTCTTCAACAAACTGCTCTTCCAAATTTTTCCGCGCCCTGCTTCTCTTGACCCGTGCCTCCTTCGTATTATATTCTGCCTTTTTATTTGCTATTCTTATACGAACTGCATCAATATTTTTTAATACTGTTACACAGTTCAAACCAGGGTCTATTCCCAATTTGTCCAGAACCCTGTTGCAGTGACACTTTTCATTTTTTTAGGTGGAGGCCTACGTTTTTTGAAAACACTTTTGGGGCGAGTCATTACAAAAACGATTCCAAAAGAGAAAGAACGAGATAAATTAGCAATTTACGGAACACAGAATACTATAAATACTAACAGAACAGACCAAACAACAACGAAAACAAACTCGGAAGGTGTTGTTTTTCTGTGTGTGTCTTATTCTTCTTCTTTATTCAAAAAGCAAGAATGAACGTCATAATATGTTACATTATGGAGGAATAAAAACTGAATGTAGGTTCGCAGCTAATGAACAAGGAATGAGGAAGAAATCGCAGTGAGAGAATGCCAAGTGGTTTTAGGGGACGGAAAACTTTATACGCCTCTCCTGAAAAATTACTTTTTCTATTACATTCGCCCCGTTTTCTCAGGATCTACTCGACGGAATTGAATGCTTTTTTTTTTAGCATGGAACATGCTTTAGCCTTGGACTAACTAGCCGAAAAATGTCACGCGGAATGTGTCACGAAAAATTGGTCACAAAAAATGGTCACAAAAAATGGGTGACGACATTTTTAATGATTTTCACGTACAACCGAGTCGTTTCTAGGGAAATGAAACTTCTTTAGTTTTCATCGGACAAAAATCGTTCTCCATTCGTTGGAAAGCTCTCGATTTATCACGCATTTATGTCGCAGTTTTATATTTATCTACGAGATATTAATCCAACAATGCGATGTTATAAATGGTTAGTAAACAAGCATGTTCCATGTTTCTCGATTTTTAGCCGCAGGCTCCAAACGGTAAGCATCCGAGGGGTCCAGGGGGGCTTGCCCCCCTGGCGAGGCGCGAAGCGCCGAGTTTTTGGCAATATGTTGCTCGCCCGGTTGACGAGAGGGTTTCAATCGATTGTATCTGGGAGTAAGTAGGGAGTAAGTAAAGTCGATTTTTCATCTATAGTTATGCGGTATCATTCTTATCAGCATCAGAACTCAGGTTTTGTAAATAAATTGAAATCCTCTCAAATTAAAATCCTTAGAAATGTTCTAAATGTTATTGTAAACAACTGGAAACCATCGGGAGATGTCAGAATATTAAGGTAAGATAAATAATGGGGTAAATGTATTGGAAAACGTGAATCGTTCTATTAAAAAAGGGTTATTTTGTCTGAGTCATACGAACATAAAAAATGCATTCAATCTACAAAAAAATTGTATTTTGGAATCTGCAATTCCTAACGAATCCAATGGTAGGTATAATGAAGTGCATTTATTATTACTCCAAGTGGCGTAATCGTGAATTATGTAGGAGAGAGAGAAATTAGCCGAGCGGCGGGAGTTAACCTTCCGAACCGCCGTAACTAGAACCTGTAACAGTCCCTATGTTACCATGGAAACAACGTTGCTATATATAGAAAATATATATATATGGAAAAAATAGCATAGCATCGTATATATATACGATGCTATGCTATTTTTCCCGCTGTTCTACACTCCGATTTGTAGATTTTTCCTATTTGTCCTTTTCTTTTATTAAAACAAGTTTAATTGCTTTTAGTACACGAAGTCGTGAAAACCTACACTAATCAGTCTTGAGTAGATATCTCAGCCTTATATCGCTTCATAGAGTGAATAGCATAGAAATTAGCTTTAGGAGCCACTAAGCTGATCCTGGGCCTATTCTGCTTAAAGTGTAAGTCCTAAGGGGGCTACATGCCAAATTACAGCTTCATAGAGTGAATAGCATAGAAATTAGCTTTAGGAGCCACTTAGCTGATCCTGGGCCTATTCTGCTTAAAGTGTAAGTCCTAAGGGGGCTACATGCCAAATGTACTGAGTTATTGAAAATATTGCGAAAAATGACGTGAAATTACATTACATTACGTCTAGACATTACGATGAACATAATACAAACTAGTTTCTCTTTAGAAAAAAGACTAATTTTCGATCGGGGTTCAGCCTTGAGATGAGCGAAATCCCTTCTGCACCTTCTAATCTCCATCAATTCGAATGCGACGATTATTTACCAATTAAGAGAGTAAACAGTCGGGGAATTCGAATTGATGAGGTTTACCGAAATGCATTAGTTCTCTTAGTGCATATATTAGCGGGTTCCTAGATGATCAACAATCCGGATATAGAATAGGTTTCAGCAGTGAAACTGCTCTTATAAAAGTGCTGGATGACGACATTCGTCGTAGCATGGGTCATAGAAAGGCCACTAGAACGGCCATGGTCGTTTTGGTTTATTATTTTCTTCTGCGTTTGACCTTTTGAGAAAGGATATCCTACTTGCCACTTTAAAACCGATAGGCATCCAAGAAACCTTTCTAGGAAACTGCTTGACAGAGCGAATGCAGTGCGTGAAGGGTGTGTGTGGAGAGAGGTCACGTTGGGTAGTCTGCAAGGATCAGTCTTTTCGGCCTTGATGCTGCCCTAGCTCTTCTAAGTTTGAACCAGACACATTATGTGTGAAGATGATCTA
The DNA here is from genome assembly GCA_963920205.1 of Stenodema calcarata. NCBI lineage: Eukaryota > Metazoa > Arthropoda > Insecta > Hemiptera > Miridae > Stenodema > Stenodema calcarata. The sequence continues at coordinate 15,242,508 of OY986064.1, forward strand.
CCAGTTAGGTGACGGGGGTGAGGTCGATCTTGCTGTGAGGGAAACCAACCACGAACTGGCTGAGCTGCCAAAGTCGGTGCTCCAAACACGGAATGGAGGTGAACGAGACGAAAACGATGGATTGGTCATCCGAGAATTGGTCAGCCAAGATTGACCTTCCTAGGGTTCCAAGAATTGTGCACAGTACGCTTCTAGTGAACTAGAATATGTTGAAATGACGCCATGCGAGTATCGAAGAATCTGGGGATTGGAATTGAGGAGACGCTTTCGTGGACGTCTCAAGTAACAAACATGTCCAACTCCGTGTATACACGGAGCTTTTACCAATTGAGACATGTGGCAATTGACTTCTCAGTCCTGGTTAGGAGGACGTTGATTCAGTCTCTTGTGCTCCCTTTTTTGGACAACGCACCTGCAGCATTATGCGATCTCAAAAGCAAGGACCTTGCCAAGCTACAAAAAACCCTGAATGCATTGGTGCGGTTCATTTTCCGACTAAAAATGGACGAAAAGATATTACCAATCTCTCTGGTACTAAATCGGAATACCATACCATATGCAAATACAGCGAAATACTTGGGCATGACATTGAATGCCAAGTTAAAATGGAAAGAGCACGTAAAGAAAAAAAAATCCACAGTCATGCAGCATGGCTTAAGAGCAAATGTTCGAATAAATAATTGGTTTTATGTAAAATGTCTCCATTGAAGAACATGATGTCCATGAAGAACATCTCAAGTATCAACCACGTTTCTTCATCTTCAAAGTGCTTCAGTTTGAGAGCGGAATAAGATATAGCAATTCTGACTTCCCCATCTTATTCAGCGTGTAAAAATGAGGTGTCACTTGACAGACCGCTTCATTTTTGGAATTTATGGGTAACCCCCCTCCCACCACTATCAAACTCCCCAAACCCCCCTCTGCTTTTGGACATTTCAACGCTGAACACGACGGCGAAATCAGAATATCGCATTACGTCATCAGATTAGAGCAGACTAACCATGAAGAATAATATTCTTATTATAATATAATGTATATTATTAATAATTATTATAATATAATATTATTAATAATTATTATTATAATATAATATATATTAATATATTATATATTATACTATATCAAGTAACAACCACGTTTCTTCATCTTCAAAGTGCTCCAGTTTGAGAACAGAATGAGATATCGCAATTCTGATATTACCATCGTGTTCAGAATTTTAAAAAACCGTTTAAAATGAGGTGTCACTTGTTAAAATGTTCCATTTTGGGAATTTATGAGGAATCCCCCCCCCCCCTTAGAGTGGTCCAATTCTGCCTATTTACGAACTCAGCCGGTCGATTGCCAAGACAGATTTTTTGTGCTAATTTGAACTTTTTATCTCAATTCTATCGATAGTAACTATCGATAGAATTGAGATAAAAAGTTCAAATTAGCACAATTGTGTTATACTTGTGTTATTGAGAATGGAGGATGATTTGGAGTGTGAATGGGATGGTTCATTTTAAAAGTCTATGGTATTGTGGCTAATCTTTGAAAGGAATCTTTGAAGATTGAAACGTTGCAATAAACGAATGATAACGGCGACTAGTGTTAGGGATGGTTAGCTCAACCGCAAACTACTATATATTTATATATATAATTATGTATGTGTCATTCCAGTCGATAACTGTTATGCCCTTGGACCTACTGTGCTGACAATGAGTGAAGTGCAGTTTAAGTGCGGTAGAAGTGTTTTCATCGAAACAAGTGTTGATTTATGAACTAAATGGCTAGATAGTTACCTGATTCATCATTGTAACTAGTTGTTATATGAATAAACGCAAGAAAAAAAAATATTTTGTAGAAGGTACCTACTCTATAATTTGCATTAACTACCCATTTACAAATAATCATAAAATCGCTGCATTTAATTTCCAGTGATTTACCTATCTTTGTAATACTTGTGATTTTTTTGGCCAGTTGGAAAAACAAGAGAGGAGAACGACACTCATCAACTCGATTGTGGCGATACTGAAGGACTTCCAATTCGACGGAATCGACCTCGCGTGGGAGTTCCCGCCTCAACACGAAAAATACACCACGACCTCGATAAGTATGTTTCTGAAGTTCTCAGCGCGTCAAACAGCCCCTCAAAGTCTTCTATGAGTATCCGAAATTGTCACGGGCTTGCACTCATTAGCTCAACGTCGTGTATGTCAGCAGGTTCAATTTGGCACAAGCTGAAGAAAACTGTTGGAGTCGGCGTTGACAGCAAATCTTCTGAGCATCGAGACCAGTTCACGGCCCTCGTTAGAGAACTGAAGGCGGTCCTGAGACCCGACGGGAAACAACTGTCTATCGCCCTCCTCCCTCATGTCAACTCCAGCGGTAAACAAAAATTCACAGTCAAAAGTCAAAGTCACAGTCTCTCTCAACTTGATCCACCCCATTTCGACTGTCTCTACCTCCAGAATGCCCCTAGATGTTTGTATTGATAATTTTACAGTGTACTTCGACGTCCGTCAACTGATGCCGTACGTTGACATGGTTAACCTCTGGACCGTCGATTACAGGACTCCTGAGAGGTCGCCTGACAAAGCGGATTACGCGACTCCTCTGTCCTATGTCTACCCGAGGATCCCCCACCAGAATGTGGAATCCGCCGTCAACTACTGGCTCTCCAATGGAGCTGAAGGTGAGTTGAATATGAAAAGAATTTGAACAGTTGAGCGCAAGACATTAAATGTCTTGCGCTCAACTGTTAAACAAATTTTGTCGTTTGGTTTTAACTGAAATGTCATCTACAGTTGGTGAAAATGTGACTATTTCACTGTTACAGCTTCCAAATTGCAGTTGGGTATTGCTACCTGGGGTCGCACATGGAAACTCAACTCTGACTCAGGTAAATGTGTACGAGTATCTAAGAGGCAAATGATCAGAACGGCTACTGGCAAGGATGTCGGTCGTAAAGCCCACTTTACTTTTGCATTCGTCATATTCATCTAAAAGGCCTTAAATGTTGTTACCAACAAAACATAAAACTCTTTTGTTAAAATTGTTCAAACTGGACCTCACAGCTGACTTGGGCAAACGAATACCCCCCACCGTATACTCTGCTGACTCAAATTTCCACATAGCCTTGTCTGCTGTCCTACGCCTATCACAGGCACCTCAACAACACTACTGTCTCGTAAATGGTCCCTACAGCTCAAAGTTAGTCTCTAGACTCTAAATGGCCCCTACAGCTCACTGCCTGCCTGCCCCTACAGCTCACACTGTCTGTTGATAGCCTCTAAATGGCCCTTACAGGTCAGTCTGTCGCTAGCCTCTAAATGGCCCTCAACGGGAAACTGGCTATCAAAGGCCCACAACAATTCTGTAAACTCATCTAGCTACATTATTCGAAAATAAAGTACACTCTCATACCAATTTGTGAGAAAGCCACTTATCTTATTTTATTTATTTTTGCTAGGACTCTCCGGTGTTCCTCCACTTGTGGCCGATGGACCAGGTGACGAGGGCCCTCATACCAAAAAAGAAGGTGAGTTTAGATTTCTGTAGGTTACACACACTGTGTAGCCCAAATGTATCAAAAACGTTCAAATTCTACTTGATACTGAAACGCAACTTACTTGTCGCTCTGCAGGACTCCTCTCGTACTTCGAGACATGCGTCAAACTCGTGAGTCCCACGAACCCCCAGGCGCCCTCTGGAATGCTTCGTCGTATGCAGGACGCTCCCGGATCCCACCAGGGCACCTACGGCTTCAGACTTCCCGACAAGAGCAACAGTGAAGGCTTCTGGATCAGTTTCGAGGAGCCACAGACTGCTGCTCAGAAAGCAATCTACGCCAAGCAGAAAGGTCAATTCCTCTACTTATCGGTTTCATGGCGTAGATGATTTCCACTTCTTTTCTGAGAACCAATCGAATTGATGTCTCCTTATCCTCGCGTTTTCAATATTGATAACTGCTGCTTACGTCCATTTCAAATTGTACACTAACGCAATCACTGCTTCATTAGATGACGAGGATTATGTTACCCACAATCAACTATATGTGATGAACCGAATTTATGACTATCCCTATTTTATCTGTAACACTTTTACTTCAAAAAACTAGTTTATTGCTATTAAAGGGGACAGTTGAAATTCGTGGTTTCCTCTGCCAAATCAGGTAATGCAACCGTAAACTATCTAACTTATTATAATCATTTGCAGCCCTAAACACACTAAATTGTGGAATTATCTTTCAACCCTTCACCATTTTCAATTCGTTTTTGTTCAGGTTTGGGAGGAGTTGCCATTCTGGACCTCGCCATGGACGACAGCCGCGGCATCTGCGACGGCTCTGCCTTCCCAATCACCAAAGCTGCGAAATCCAACGCGTAATTACCCGGTTTGTGCTAATCGACCAGTTCTTTTCTAATTCCGTTCCATTGCTCCGTTTCTGTAGAAATAATTTGGAGAATTAGATCTGACCGTTTTTGTATAAAAATGCCTCTTTATTTCGACGTCACAAACACCCACCTAATGGGGAGTGGTCCTATGATGTTAAATATTCAATAAAATCACTGAAAAATCCCGTCAGTATCGACTTTTCAACCATACATAACCTTCTGTCGTATTGGAATTATGAATTTAGACAAAATTTGGCGTAAAGGAAGTTTGATTAGAGTGGTGATTTCCACTTATTATTAGCGAATTTTCTAAGAACGTTCAAGTTCGAATTCTAGTTTCCTCTCTCTGAAGCTAGAGTCATATTGACGAATTTGGCAAGTTAAGGGTAGGTTCATCAAATCTTGAGTTTATTGACACAGATAATTGTGACTGTGCCTTCAGTCGAACTTCCCAGGTTTTTAATACCATTCCCCATTGAATATCAGCGCCTCATACATGCTACCTGTGTACCGTAGACGCAGTTATAGCAATCAATAAAATCTAAATAAATACAGGTAATCTTGATGATTGAGCAGTGGAAATGATTAGAAGAGAACTCTAACGGGAGACTGCATGACCAGCTTTGGTTCTGTTGCTGAACTTTTCAATATCGAACAATCCAATCCCACAGGATTGCTCCTACTCAAATCCATGTTCTGCTTACTACTTACATTAATATTATACTAACCTGTTATGTATGAATAACCACAGAATGTTTCTTGTTATCCGAAGCTAGTACAAGTAATTGTTCAATTCAGGTTCCCAATATATTCAATCTGAAACATTCTGGATACCAACTCGTAGTGATTTCCCAGCACTTCACTGTTAGTCTATGACGCCTGTAATTCTACAAGCAAGATTTATCAAGCAACAAAAGTTTTGACTCGTATACACACATAAATTACACAAGGTCCTCCATAAACCACCTACTATTGGGTACCTATATTACCCATAAATTCCCAAAATGAAACAGTCTGACAAGTGACACAACATTTTGAAGGTTTTTTTTTACGCTGAACACGATGGTGAAGTCAGAATTGTGATATCTTAATCCGTTCTCAAACTAGAGGACTTTGAAGGTGAAGAAACGTGGTTGGTACTTGAGATGTTCTTCACGGTTCATCTGCTCGAATTTGATAACGAAATGAGATATCGCTATTTTGACTTCACCATCGTGTTCAGCGTTGATAAAATTTGTAATAAAACCAGTAAAATGGAGACATTTTACGTAAAACCAGATATTTCTTTGAAAATTCGCTCTTATAGCCATGCTGCATGACTGTGGATTTGTTATAATTGAAAGCATATTCATTCTGGTAACTGAACGTGTTTCAGTGACCTGGGAGGACCGATGCCAGGGAGCCCGGCCGGCGACAGATACCAAACAATCGTCCAGCCCGTCAAAAACTGGGTGGCCAACGCCACCAAACCTTCTTGGGCCGTCTGAATCTAAATTATAGTATAATATTATGTACCGACCTTGAACCAAACATACAAAACGAAGAACATATTAGAGTCAAGATATTTATAAATGAAATACAATTAATAAATTTTCTCTCATCAAAACTTTTTCGTTTCTCAAGAACCTTTGTGGTTCCATAAATATGTAAAATTGAGTATTAATAACATCGACTACACGAAGACATTTTTATGCTTCACCGATACGAATTGTTCATTATTATTAGGAACTTTATTGTATGCTGGTGTACTGATCAAGATATTGTGTAGGCGTTGATCGGGAAAAGACTGTTGACAACGAAAGAAATACCTCCTACAGCCATGTGATCTGAACAAATTACCTACCTATTAAATCACAATATCAAATTTGTGGATTTAGTTATTTCAGATTATTTCCCCTCAATTATTTTGACATGGATATGTCTATTGTCTGGGGGTCAGTCAAAAATTTCCGTCATCAAAACAAATTTAATTTTAAATTAAAAAAAAGTAAAAAAAAAACATTGTAACGTTTTTTGGGACACTTCCGGTGGTTGGAGAGGGTAGCGAGTACCTATCATGAAAGTTTTCTAAAAAAGCAGACGATTCCAAAAATTGGTGAAAGATTTCTGTGCGATGAATATACGGAAGTTCCATTTCCCTACCAACGGCTTGGTTGTACGTGAAAATCATAAGAATTTTTTCGCTACGGTTTTGGGTGGCTCCTAAACCTAATTAAAAGTATTTGTAGTGAATATTAAACGACCTATTGTTAGCTAAGAGACATATCCATGATCAGAGGTTTTTCCCAGTAAGGGACAAAATTTTGGGTCGACTTATTTCCACAAAACCCTGGTTCAATAAATCAGGATCAGTGGATCTATCAGACTGAGGTCAGTGTCAGATTTGGTGACAAGTCGGAAAATATCGAATTTATAGTGCAATAATAACAAAATACTGTATTTTCTCCATTACAAGAATCTACAGGGGCTGGTAATAATGAAAATTCGTTTTTTTCTGCACTGCGTTCTGGGAACGCTGGAAAAGTGTGACTTCTGATCTCTGCAAGGATACGGCGTTTTGGACGAAACAGGTGACGAAATCCGTTCAATCCTGTGGCGATGGAGATCTGTCAGAGTCTCAGTAAAGAGGCGGGAATTGGTTGATCCAAATTCTATTTCGTCTGTCCAAATAAGCAGCGGGAAATGCGGCGACGTCTCAAACACCATTTGAAAGGGATCTTATACCGAATATAGGCTTATTATTACCAACTCGCAGCCCAAACTTGATTGTGCCACAGCGGAGGTTGTGGTCACAGCAATCTTGAATGAGGAGTCAATAGGAGAAACAGGTGTCCCATGGTGAACGTCCGATTTCTAGATAGAGACGCTTGACCCAGATGATCCCAGCAGAAGTGTACATTTAGGACCCATGGAGATTAAACTATAGACGCCAGAATTAAATTAGTATCGACCGATTTTACACAGTAATTGAGAACCGTTTCTGTGGCAGCTCGGTGGAAGAAGTTTTCGGTCACGAATACTCACCGAATCTTGGTTTTTCAAATCACTGAGTGAGAGAGGACGAAAAGGTTGAGAAACCTCTGTCCTACGACGACGAGCATATTGAAGTGTAACTTTGAAGTGGTACTCATTTCTCCACATAGAACACGATATATGTATAATTTGATTCAACCTGGAACTAATTTCTTGGTACCTTCAAGTACCCAATTCTCCGACAGTCTTTGCCACATCTCGCATTCACCATTTTTCCCCTATTCACCACATGACGCAAAAGTCGACCTTTTTCCTCGGGCAGCCAAATATACTTGGGAAGTCCTGAGAGTTTTCGATCGTCCCGAGAACGCGGTAGCGGTGCGGGCTGTGAGAGTCAGTCAAAACGGAGTCCAAAAGGGATTCTTTTGTGCTCGATTCACACCAATTCTGCAACAGAACCGTAAGGTTTTTTTTTTTCAATCTAAATTGAATATTTTGGAATATGTTTCCTAAATAAAAATAAAAACCGCCGCAAATCAACGCATAAAGATTTCAATATAAATATCATTTAAATAAAATAAAATGGTGGTACTGGATCCTCCTTACGTGACGTCTGCGAGGGATCCAAATTTTCGGCGGTTCCCAACTGGGCAAAGCGGAACCGCAAAGCCTGCAGAAGTGGGCAGTTCTACCAACTAGGTAAAAGACTGTTCCGTTTCCGTGCCCAGTTGGGCGACCTCTACCCCCGTTTTTGCCCAAGTGTGATTCGCTCCAAATTTTAACCTCGCAGGGCGAAATACTGAAATATCGTTGTATCAGAGTGTAGATAGCAATTCAGAACCGAATGAAATATGGGCCTAATCAAAAAGGCTGGTTCCGGAGTAAAGGCGTTCCAAGGCAAATACTTGTTGACGCTTGAGAAACCAGAATATGTTATGTTACTTTATCACATTCCTAACTGTCCAATGAGACGATCAATATTGAAATTGATCAATCATTATTGAAATTGATATCATACTTACGTTGGCGAATGCAATGAAGAACAGCTGTTCAGCACTGTAGGATTCCAGACCCGGCAGGCTCGGCTCCGGCCCATTTTTCGCCACATATTTCCTAAAAAGAGACATTTTGATTAGAAGTAAAAAGGAAAGAACTCTGTTTGAACTCAGGTGGTGTCAGGGATTTGATAAATTAAACTATGTGTTTCTGAGACGTCTCGACAAGCGTTTATAGTAATAAACACTTGGAAAAACTCTGCAAATTCTTGACACAACGGTTCATTATCTTCTTTGTACAGATCACCCTTCTGTCTAGATCACTAGGTCTGAATGTCTATATCCTAAATGTTAGATTAATTATTATTATCAATTATCACTAATTATTAACAATTTTATCAAGTACCTAGTGAAAATTATTATAATTTATTGTTAGGTATTAATAATTCGTATTTATTATTAATAATAATAATTATTAATTATGATCAATTAATACGATATAATTCTGGGGTTTTTAATACTACGTCGGTAACAATTTTTCTATAAAAGAAGTACCTACCAACAAACATTCGAAATTACCTTCATTTCCGTAGCACGAAACGCACCTCAGAACAACAAACTCGACATCACTTAAGCCATATGATGTTCCAAAGAGCTTGTTAGTATGAAAATGGACCTGTATTTCAACAGTTTGATTCATGATCGGGTTGTGAGGCACAATCTTTGAGCCGTCATTGTGAACGAACGGCTGGTCGTACAAAGCTGCGGATGGTCTTAAAAAATTCTACGGAACAAACTCTATCTAAATATGAAATAAAAAACATACCGTTCTATATGAATTTTTCGAGATATGAGATTTTCAAATTTTCAAAATTTGTTTTGAACCCCTTCCCCTTGACCTAGGGTTCTGAAAAGTTTCGAGGACCATTGTGGGGTTGGTCGAAACCCATAAAAAAAATTTCGTAATTTTAACTCAACGCTAACTGGGCAAAGTGGCGCGGACGGCGTACGGCGGACGGCGGACGGCGTACGGCGTACGGCGTACGGCGGACGGACGGATTTTTTTTTATTCGATTTTCTGAATCTACGTATCTTGAAACGTAAACCAACAAATTTTGAGGGGGGGTTAAAAAAAAATTTTCTTTGGGCGATTCCAATGGTTCATTATCGAAGATAATAAACCAAAATGGAATTCTTCAACTAGATGTGGTGGGATTAAAGTCTCCCATCCCATTTGAAGAGTAACTTGGCTATGACAAAAAACAGGATTTTACTATTTGAATCGACGCGTCGATTCAAATAGTAAAATCCTGTTTTTTGTCATAGCCAAGTTACTCTTCAAATGGGATGGGAGACTTTGGCTATTATTGCTGGTTTATTGGCTGGGGTCCACATGCTCCTATCAATAACCGCCACTGTTGAAGGGAAATCTGCCAAGAATCCAACAATTACACGAATTTCGTAAGATGCGACACACTAGAGACACATGTGTTGTTTACACAGAACATCTCCACAACATGGACTAAGTCTTAACATTAGGCCACTTTTGTGGCAGTGATCAAGTGGTGGTTGTGATGAACCACCAACAAACATTGTATCCTCTGTAAACTCACTCTGTAAACTTTGTTTAAACGACCGTTTTGGTTAATTTTTATCAAAAACCCAATTTTTCCCATTTGTGCTATTCTAAAATGCCTTGCGTTGTGATGAAAAAAGAAGAGATAATTTTAGCGATAACACTTCCACACAAAATCTATTGTATGTTAACAGAAACTCTTCGGTTAAAACCAATCATTCGTCGCCTAAACGGTCTGATTTGATTGGCCCGTTCGTCATGAACACAATTCAATGAGGATCAGTAGCATTCAAATTACATACCTGTAGGCAGCCAGAGCCGAATGTAGCCCGCCGTTGTCAGCTATGTTTTCACCCAAAGTCGTTGCTCCATTCAACTGCAAAACACATTTTGCCGGATCAGTAGACATTATTGATGTTGATTTTAGGCCTGCAGGACATGGGTTGGACGGTTTTTGAAGGATATCTTAGGATGTGATTGACTTGCAGTTTTGAAATGCGGGGGAGTTTTCCGCCACTATAGAAAGAAGTGCCAAGACATCCAATATGTAGAAGGTTACGAGACATTTATCGAAAAATCGAGGAAAAAATCGAAATTTATTTGAGATCCTGCTCGCTCATTTTACATGTTTTAACTGCGATGTTTGCATTTTGTGGTCTATTAGCCTTCCAAAAATGCCCCCTTGTCTCGTTTTGTCAATAAAAAAATTTAGCCACAATTTCAAAAAAATTTATTTTATGAATTTCAAAAATCGGACAACGTAGGGGCGATTTCTTACTAATACAGTGAATTTGGAACTTTATTTCAAAACTCTAAGTCAATCACAGCCCGAGATATCCTTCAAAAACTTCCCGACCTAGGTCCTGCATGCCCTTAAACGAGGTATCAGGCGAGAAGTTAAAGGCATCAAAGGCCGATTTGGTCTATGGAAGTCGAGCCAAGACCGGACATCCGTTTGGCTGAAGGCTGATAGAAGATGCACAGGCGAGTACGAGTAATCGATCCCCATACAATTGTCTGGTCGAGTAGAATCGATCAAGTTCGGTTTAATGCAACTATTTCGATTAGTGGTAGAACTAAGCGACAGCCCCTGAAAAAGGCATTCTGGATTTCGCAATCACCTACTAAGCGCCACATCATTAGAAAAGTTATGGAATACCCAAATAACAGATATCAGAAATGGCGGTTGTTATACAGAGGTTAGCAGAGTTTTTTATTTTCCTGGGATAGCTGTTGACTCGAAAGTTTGCTGTAGCTTGATGCACAGTGCGTATATGAATTCATATTTAAAACTGAAAACCACTCGCCAGTTGGTTTTTGGGAACGAGGGTTGTTTTAGGAATGGGTACGTACCTATTATGAACAGGAGTTGCATTGAGGGAACAGGGACATCTTAGAGGAAGTGGTTAATGTAACGATCAGGAGCCGCTCCGTGGAAGAGTCTGCTCTAGGAACAGAGTCCACATTTGGGCCACTTACTTACTTGAACCAACGAAATACTAACTTTGGCTTCAGCGTTCAACATTCCGTCCAGCTCCGAGATGCGGTAGTTTCCATACTGTTGGACGAAGCACTGGGATTTGTTCAGGTAAGTTTCAATCGTATTTTCCGTCCACCACTGAGCCAAATTTCCTTCTGCGTCGAATTGGCGTCCTGTAAGCAGATTTTCACAGCTTACTTGTGCTAGTACTATTAAACAGTAATCCAGCTGAAAATGATATATTTCAAACCATAGGTTAGGGGAGTGTTGATGGCTGAAATAATTGGAGTAGGTATCATAGGAAGACTCCTTAATGAATCCACTACTTGACATTTCCAACACTATTAGCAGGGAATGAATCCTTTTTACTGTCCTGCAAAAGATGATGAAGGACGCCACGCCTTCATTTTGTTCGCCTGCAAGGCATAAGGTTGATTCTGTTCAGATCAACGTCGGTTCAAAGAGATTCAAGTCAACTGTGTTTTATACTCATTTTTATGTCGCCCGCTTTAAATATCATCGTCTCAACAAAGACTCGATTCACGTTCGATGAATCACTAGTGCCAACATAGGGCTCTTCTGCGTGTCGAACGAGTAAACAATTATTTTAGTTAAGGAATTATGGAAAACACCTACCGATGTCATCGAAGGCGTGAGTGATTTCATGTGCTATGATGACGCCGATTCCACCATAATTCAGAGCTCTGAAACCAATAAAATTGGTGCAATTGTCGGCTGACGTGCAGTAAAGAAGTACATCCAGAGATAATGCGATACTACTGATATGATCATCGTATCGTTACTCTACTTTCGATACACGATTTTGTCCTCTCAGTACGTACACGCCGTACTTCATGCTACCACAATGTGGCTCCACCTGGAAGCTGTCTGGATCAAATTGTGTGCTGTGAGACCCCTCATTTTACCTACAACTATTTACCTCGCACTTCCAACTAGTTACGTTGTAATCGTTTAATAAAAAATACAATTTCGAGCTAGTTTTCAAATTTGCCCTAATCTTTTGTTTTTTAAATTATAGGAAACGGCAAGAGCCGTGAAAATCCAAACCTCTGGCTGGTCGAAAGGCATAGAACGTTACGATGACTAGACTGAGTTAAAGAAAAACCTTTAGGGCATTTTCCGTCAAGCTTCGCCTACGAACATGATCGCTAGCTTCCTATGGGTCAAGTGTTGGCTGGCCGTAGCGAATCCCACGGATAACGGGAACACCCCACCTTGAGTGCTATCGAGTTTAGCCTGAACTTACACGTAAATGCCGCGGAGTTCCGGCGAATTAGGAACTCACCTCACAACCTCCAGTTACAGCGAAGATCAACACAAGGTATTTCATATTTCAAAGACTCAGATGTAAATACTATTTCAATTAGGTACGTTATCAGTGCCTACTTTTTTGAATCTCCTGCTGGTCGATAGGGGTAAGAGAGGACAGGGGTCGTTCATTTCAAGTCTCTACTACCACGGGAAATGGCTAAATTTCCATAAAGTAGTAGGTACACCTTATTATGTACATTATTACAAAAAAATTTTTTCTTTGGGCGATTCCAATGGTTCATTATCGAAGATAATAAACCAATAAAACTGTTATGACCGTAGCTCCGCTATTCGTACAGTAGCTAACAGAGTTTTAGAAAAATATTCGTTAATGTTTTAAATGTTACATCAGGTGTAACATTTAAAACATTAACGAATATTTTTCTACTGTACGAATATAGTATAGATTCTATACTATATACCTACCTAATAAAACAGTGTCTGTCTGTCTGTTTGTCTTATCATCAATTGAGAACGGCTGAACGTAGAAAGTTGCGGCTGGTACCATTTGACGCAGAATTTATCTGGGAAGGTTTATGAAAAATCCGCGTTCAAATCTGTCCATCCGTTGAAACGCTATGAATGAAATACTACTAAAAAACGTGTTATAATCACTTCTATGAGGACGTTTATGCTTATAACTTTTGAACGGTTGAACGTAAATCCGATTGTAAGTAGTCTCTGGATTCAGCTTGACGAGTACTTTCAAGTGGTACTTCAATCAGGATGTTAGTGCGAGGGGGCGGGGTGCAGGTTTGAAAGGGGGGGGGGGTCTACAGGCATTCAAAACTACTTGACCAGTTGGAGTGCAACTTTGGGAATTTGGTTTCTGACCAGGTAGAGAGAGTCCTTAGTAAGTTTTTTTGAGGGGGGGGGGGGGGGGGGTGTTTCAGGGATTTCAAAACTACTTGACCGATCTGAATGAAACTTAGGGGAAATGTTGAGTGAACAAGGGGGCCTGTCCTAAAGGGGGTGTCTGTTCTACTGTTGCGAAGCGCGGGTACACAGCTAGTGTTAAAATAAAAATGCTTATGGTAGAAAATGTCTATTATTTAATAATAGCAGGCAACAGTCATAAAACTGCAGTACTTACATAAATCTATTTATATGACTACTATGGAAATGTGGTATATTTGAGAGGAAAAATGGTTCATGCCACTTACTCGAGTCGGCCTTTTCTGAAGAAAGGTGGTTGGAGGATGGCTGCAGGAAATACTAAAATCATAAATCCAAATTTAAGTTAGGAGAAAAAAAATCAACTGGTATCATGTTAGTTGCTGAAGTGCTGTTGGGCAGTGCTGAAAGAAGTGTGGATGTACTGGTAAATTACTTGGCAGAAAAATACGGGATTGATGAAGTGGAGCAGCCTCATTTGGAATTTTAAATAAAAAAAAAAAAGTAAAATTTTGGTGATCTAGGTAAATTTGAAAGAAACTAGTTACAAAAACTTTGTCTACAGTTTTTGACATTTTATGTCTTTACTCTGGCACATAACTCGAAAAACGTTACATAAAATGTCAAAACTAAATGCTTGCATACGAGTCTGCAACACATTGGGACATTTTATGTCTTTGCAGAAACTTATATGAAGCTTGCATTCGTGTTGACAATATAAATTATTGAGAATGATCACCTGTGTGTAAACAATTATTTAAACAATCACGCTCATACCGCAGGTTGTCGGCCACGCACTCCGCAGTGGTTAACGTAATATGGTTAGGTAAATCGAGAGCTATCCAACGAGTGATGAACGATTTTTGTACGATGATAACTGGCGAAGATAAAGTTCCGTAGCAACGAATCGGTTGTAAGCGAAAATCATCAGAAATTTTCGTGACGATTTCGTGTGACGCTTTTCGAGTTATGTGCCAGAGTAAAGACATAAAATGTCAATAAAATAAAAACCAATAAACTCCAGATTTATGAACAAATGTATTAATAAATGGGCTCAAATAGAAGGATTAAAGAGCGTTTCATGAAAAACCACGAGGTTTTGAGCTCATTTTACGTGGAACTACACATGCCACGCTCCTCTAAATTTGGGAGGACTGCCCAACCAAAGTTCCCAGCCTTTCTCAAATATCAAGTAATAAATCTAATTTAAATAACCGTGATTCTATGTTCTTAAAAAAATACATACACATTTGAAAAATTGTTCAAAAGGCGTGATTTATAAGCTCGGGGTAGAATTTTCCTTTGGATTTCGATTATGCGCCCTCCAAAACCTGAGAATTAACTATTAAATAGTTATTTATCAGGTTTTGAACTTATAAATTTTATAAGTTCAGAAGTTTTGATAGCGATTTGAGGTTTCCGTCACAGTGTCAGAGCCGTAGCCATAAGGGGTAGTGTAAAGAAAGCCTGTCCCATTCGATTCCGTATTTCGAAGTTATAGTGTACGTTCATAAAAACACTACTCAACATCAATCAATCAATAAAAGTCGTTTAAGGTCCAACGGTTAAAAATCGGTTAAAACTTACTAATAGTATTTTGCGATGGATTAAAGAAAGCGTTAACCTCTGCAGGGCTCGTAATCCAACTGAAAATAAAAATAAGATTCATCAAGTTATTGGGACATCTCAAGGCGGACAACCAGTCAAAATTGCTATTGAGTCGAAAATTTAGTTTTAAAACAAAGTTGGCTAGCGGCAAGAGTTGGTTGCGCGAATTCGTTCACATTTACTGGTACACACGTTGATGGTTAACAACATGTGCTATCAACGGGGTTTACAAATTAATGTATAACGTGAAGCTTAACATACAGAAAAACTCTGCAAATTCTTCACACAACGGTTTATTATCTTCTTTGTACAGGTCACCCTTCTGTCTAGATTACTGAATGATAGATAATTATTATTATGAATTATCATTAATTATTAATAATTATTATCAAGTAAGTAGTGTAAATTATTAATATTTATTGTTGGTTATTAATAATTTTTATGCTTCATTATCAATAATTATTATTAAATACTTATTATTTATTACCTCGATATTTGAAAACCATGTGCTGTTTGAATCAGCTGAAAATGGACCCGACAGGCTGTCTCTCGATTCACTCTCATGTTGACGATTTTCGATGTGCTCCAACTTTGAGCCGTCATTGTGAACGAACGGCTGGCCGTACAAAGCTGTGGGTGGTCTTAAAAAACCGTTGCTGTTGGAGGTGTCTAGCCGCCAGTGGTTTGTGTACATTATGGTACATTTGTTGTAGAATCTGGGGGACACCCCCAGATTATTACAGTTTAGATCAAGGATTAAAGCAAGGAAACATGGAACATGTTTTCGAATATATAGGTGAATAATAACAGAGGAAATACAGTAGTAGAAGGACAATGCTCATTAATGCGCATTTGACACTCACAAGTGAATAACAACAAGGAAGTTGGGGGAGTGGCCAAAGAGGGCGTGACCAAATGTGTGGGGGCATGGGACAGGACAGGACGACCACGCTCTTTCAACCCAAATCACGCCCGTAAAAACATGTTCCATGTTAAAATAATAAATTTATTATTTTAAGACTGGGGTCATAGCTGAGTAAATTTTTACATTTTATCGGTACTTGAGAGTTGATCGTTTCTACAGAAAATACTACGAGTAGTTCGGTAAACGTATTATCCCCCCAAAAACAACTCCGTTGTAAAAACTGGCCCGCCAAAAAACCTCAGCCGCAAAAAGGAATGATATCCATTTTGCCCGCCAGCCACATATATAGGATGCTCAGTGCTTCGCACCTCGCTGTTGAGTGTGTATATAGAAACCTGATCCTCCTACCCCTAACCTCCACCGTCAATGTTTTCCTGTTCCCTGTCACCTTCCCACAACCCCCTCTCACCCTTAGTCACCCTCGGTTTCACCTAATATGTTTCCTCTGTTACACCAGCAGGGAGCTTTACGCTTCTTTCAATGCTGTTGGCGGGAGCTTTTTGCCAGATGAACAAGCCTGAATTGAAGCATTACTTCATTACAGTTGTACCACCGCTGATTACTCGTGACCACCAGTAATACTTATGTTAGCTTGTTCATCTGGCAAAAAGCTCCCGCCAACAGCATTGAAAGAAGCGTAAAGCTCCCTGCTGGTGTAACAGAGGAAACATATTAGGTGAAACCGAGGGTGATTAAGGGTGAGAGGGGGTTGTGGGAAGGTGACAGGGAACAGGAAAACATTGACGGTGGAGGTTAGGGGTAGGAGGATCAGGTTTCTATATGCACACTCAACAGCGAGGTGCGAAGCACTGAGCATCCTATATATGTGGCTGGCGGGCAAAATGGATATCATTCCTTTTTGCGGCTGAGGTTTTTTGGCGGGCCAGTTTTTACAACGGAGTTGTTTTTGGGGGGATATCACATCTTTTTGCATGGCTAGTTTTCGAGTGGTACTTATACAATACGGTTCAACAACTTATACAATACAAAAGTACCTACGAGGTAACTAGTAAATGTTTTTCTAAATGAAGTTTTATCCTAGTCAAAATTTAGTAAAACTCGGCGCTTCGCGCCTCGCCAGGGGGGCAAGCCCCCCTGGATCTTTTCTCTTCTATACTTTGTATAGAACGAGGTATTTGCTATGCAAAACATGAATAATGTTTTTGCGTCCCGTTTCCCCTTTTCCTTATCTCTTTTCTTTGTCTGTATGGAAAATATTAAGAAATGTGCGGAAAATTTATTAGTTTTTTTATTTACTCAGGGCTGTATCTCAGCTTCTTCGATATTTACAGTGATTTTGGCAGTATATAATTTATGCATAAATTAAAGGCTTTCCAACGAATGGAGAACGATTTTTGTCCGTTGAAAACTAAAGAAGTTTCATTTCCCTAGAAACGGCTCGGTTGTACGTGAAAACCATTAAAAATCTTCGTGACATAATTTCGTGACTTAAACTTCGTTACGCTTTTCAACTCTGGTAGGCCACCGCAAAAACATTATTCATGTTAAAATTAGTACGCCTACTAATTTGCCTTTTTGTTTCTTGTTTTTGTGACAAGAATAATTATTTTTTGGAAATTATTGTTTGTTATCTGAAATGTGTTTGAAAAATAAGTAAGTAGTTTTAAAATTTTTGCGAATTGGTTAAATATTAGTTTTAAAATTTTCGACTAATTAAAACAATCAACAATTTAAAAACAATTATTAAAATTTAATACAATTATTCTTATTATTAAATTTAAAAAAATAGAAAGAATTAGAAATTTGAATAAATTTGAATTAGAAATTTTTTGAAAATTGGTTGCATTTTTTCTTGGGGATTGTGCAAATTTTTGTTGTTGAGAATCATTACAATAATTGTAATTATTGGTGTCGAAGAGAAAGAGGAAAGAGAAAGTTTGCAACTGGTAAAACGCACGTTTTTATACCAAAAATCGCGAATAACTCGAGAACCGTTGGGAAAAGTGCCAAAGTGCGCTACCCTCATTCGAAAGCCCATAAAATTTCCTATCGATCCTTACACAGGCGCCACTCTACGACAATTTTTCTGACCACCGTTCAACTTTGATGTTTTCGGAAATTAGCCAAATCAGTAGATGTGGAATTTATTCACGTATTTTTGGCTGTGGATTAGTCAAATCGATTGAGATTTAGTTCAAAATTATTGAGCATATTTTAGACAACCTAGCGGACATTTTAAGACCAACCGCACCAATTTTCATCAATATTTGCGGCAGTTGTTGTTGAAAATAGAAAAATCACCATAACTCCTTTATTTTTCCTCTTAGGAAGCATTTTTTGATCTCAAATTAAACAGTTTGAAAAGCTGAACACAACTAAAAAAGAAAATCTGAAAAAGCTTCAATTTTGAAGGAGTTATGACCATTTGAAATTCCTAAAAAACACTATTTCCCCCCTATTTGGGGGGGAAATGGGGGGAGGGAGAAAAAATGGTCAAAAGGCACTCCCTTGGAGCATAACAAACGTGTGTGCAAAATTTCAGCTCTATCCGATTTGTCTGCTGGGCTGTAGCCCCGTCAATGAACAACGAGAAGAAGAAGAAGAAGAAGAAGAACACGAAAAACGTGAAAAATAGTGGTTTTAAATTTGTTATACCCCCGACACCTGATGTTCCCAAGAGCTGAAATTTGTTTTACGTCCTCACGTGCCCCTGGAAAGTTGGTGTACAAAAAATCAACTCTCGAGACACTCAGGGGACCGAGCTATGGTAGGGTGAAAACCCCAACTAGTTCCGTCGCGTAATCAGTGTCTCAGTCGCTTCGGTTTTCAGGGCTTCGGGTTTCTTGGCGGGCGGGACGCTCCCGCGTCCCTAGATTAAATTTGGTATGGGTTTCGCGTGATTTTCACGTTGACGATAACTAATTCTGGCTGCATTATCAAAATCCATTACAAATCACAAAATTTGTGATTTAATGGGAATGTCAAAATTCGACGTGGTACAATTTCAACGTGTACAGGTGAGTAAATGTAAAGATTCAACATACTCGTCTCGATCGACTGGGTTTCTAAGTCGATTGAAATTCTTGTAGAACTTGAACCGGCTGGAGAATAGAACGTTGTTGAAGTGGTTATCTGAAATCTCGAGCTAAATAAAAGAAAATCAATCATGATTTAAAAATACATTTCAAAGTATCATTTGGGAGAAAGTGAATCAATTGAGACCCCCAAAAACAACTCCGTTGTAAAAACTGGCCCGCCAAAAAACCTCCGCAACCGCAACAAGGAATGATATCCATTTTGCCCGCAAGCCACGTATATAGAATGCTCGGTGCTTCGCACTTCGCTGTTGAATGTGCATATAGAAACCGGATCCTCCTACCCCTAACCACCACCACCAATGTTTTACTGTTCCCTGTCTTCTTCCCACAACCCCCCTTTCACCCTCCTCTGTTTCCTCTGTTGCACCTGCAGGGAGCTTTTCGCTTCTTTCAATGATGTTGGCGGGAGCTTTTTGCAAGGCTTCTGAGAATTAGATGGTACAGGTAGTAGTGGTGGTGATGAGTACTTAGTGGTGGTACAACAGTAAAGTAATGAGCGCTGACTGACATTGCAAAAGCAAGGCGTCTAAGAATAATTCTTATAATTATTATAAAAGTAGGTACTACTGGTGGTCACGAGTAATTAGTGGTGGTACACTACAGTGAAGTAATGCTTCAATTCAATATCATTCCTTTTTGTGGCTGCGGAGGTTTTTTGACGGGCCAGTTTTTACAACGGAGTTGTTTTTGGGGGATATCACATCTTTTTGCTTTGGTACAGTGATACTCGTACTTTCTTAATATGATGGTGGTTCAAAAATTCAAAACATTAAAAAATGTTTGAATAAAAAAAAAACGGCGAATTAAAAAAAAAAATTTGAATTATCAATCAATTAATCAATCAGTCAATCAATCAATAGTTTATTTGCTGTTATGCGTAGCAGCGACCCTTACAACAAAGGTGTTTGCTGACATGATTGTGTACAATATTTTGCCACAAATATACGAGTAACAAACAGATGAAATTAAACTAATAATTAGTTTAATTTAGTTTAATTAGTTTAATCATGAAGTAATTATTACTTCATGAATAAACATAAACTTTCAAAGTGAATTTTTAATGTAGTAAGCCCACGTCCACCAGCAATTCTTGACACTGAGTATTCTTCCAAAGCTTCCATCTTATGTCCTACGTAAATCCGGCTGTGTCCAAATACGACTATATCGTCTGCAAACATAAGGATTAATATGTCGCAATGTCCTCCGACATTTATCCCAGTCAGTCCTCTATTCCTCATATATTGCTCGGGGCCTTGTATGTAGAGACTGAAGAGCAAAGGTGAGAGCGAATCTCCTTGCAAGATTCCAAGCTCAACTTTATGGAATTTTGTGGCGAGTTTTCAGCTTTGATGGCTTTGGAGCATCTTAGCTTTAGAGCACTAATCTCGCAGAACCTCCAAAATCCTTCCTTGAATCCCCCAATTCAGCCATTCCACCCCACAGCAATTCATGAGGTAGTAACCCAAATGAGTTTCAGTAATCCACGAATGCATCATACAATTTGCCGTTATCTTTTTGCAAGCCCAGGGCAATCAGCGAGTTCAATATGAATATGTTGTCTCGGCATCCCCTTCCACGCCTAAAACCCGCCTGACATTCAGGAATGATATTATTTTCCTCAGCCCAATCCGTTAGTCGCTAGACACTGTGTGAAGCATTTAACTATTGTACTGACCAGGGCTATGGGCCTGTGTTGATCTACGTCACTTCTGTCCGCCGTCTTAGGGATCATGAGTATCAAGACCCTCCCCCAATCAGTAGCGACACGCCCCTTGTTGAAGATGTTATTGAAAATGGCAAACACAGCGTCAGCACCAACAAATTTGAATAAAAAAAAAAAAAAAAAGAATTTTTTTATTGAAAATTTGTTGAATTTTTCCTTGGGAATTAAGCAAATTTTTGTTGTTGAGAATCATTATACTCGTAATTGGTATGGAAGAGATTAGAGAAAGTTTGCTGAACGTAAAACCTACGATTTTTGACCAAAAACCGCGAATAACTCGAGAACCGTTGGGAAAAGTGACAAAGTGTGTTCCACTCATTCGAAAGCCCATTAAATTTCCTATCGATCCTTTAACAGGCGCAACTCCACGATAGATTTTCTGGCCACCGTTCAACTTTGATGTTTTCGGAACTTAGTAGATGTTGGATTCATTCACGTATTTTTGGCTGTGCATTAACCAAATCGATTGAGATTTAGTTCAAAATCATTGACCATATACTAGACATCCCAACGGACATTTTAGGACCAACCGCACCAATTTCGATTAATTTTTACGGCAGTTACCGTTGAAAATAAGAAAACCATCATAACTCTTAATATGACATAATAATAAACATATTAAATAAAATAAGCATATTATGTTTTTCTTCTTAGGAAGCTCATTTTTATTTCAAATTGAAGAGTTTAGTAAGCGTAATAAAACTAAAAAAGGAAATCTGAAATAGCTTCAATTTTGAAGAAGTTATGACCATTTGAAATTCCTGTAAATTACTCTTTCCCCCCTAATTGGGGGGAAAACGGGGGGAGGGGGACAAAAAGTACAAAAGGCACTCCCTTGGATGGAAACAAACGTGTGTGCAAAATTTCAGCTCGATCCGTTTCGTCTGCTGGGCTGTAGCCCCGTCAATGAACGAGAAGAACACGAAAAAAAAACTCTGCAAATTCTTGACACAACGGTTCATTATCTTCTTTGTACAGATCACCCTTCTGTCTAGATCACTAGGACTAAATGTCTAGATCCTAAATTTTAGATTAATTATTATTATGAATTATCACTAATTATTAATAATTTTATCAAGCACCTAGTGAAAGTGATTATAATTTATTGTTAGGTAACTATTAATAATTTGTATTTATTATTAATAATAATTAATATTAATTATGATTAATTAATACGATATCCGGCTGTTGGAATCGCCTGGGTTGCTTTGTGCAGAACCTGAATGATAGAGATGATGAATGAATTACGAAAAAAATGTACCTATATAATTCTGGGGTTTTGGTTTAATTAATACTACGTCGGTAATAATTTTTCTATAAGAGAAGTACCTACCAACAAACATTCTACATTACCTTCATTTCCGTAGCACGAAACGTACCTCAGAACAAAAAACTCGACATCATTATAACCATATCATGTTCCAAACAGCTCGTTACTATGAAAATAGACCTGTATTTCAACCGTTTGATTCACGATCGTGTTGACAGGGTCTACCTTTGAGCCGTCATTGTGAACGCACGGCTGGTCGTACAAAGATGCGGATGGTCTTAAAAAATTCTTAGGAATAAACTCTATCTAAATAAGAAATGTAAAAAAAACCGTTCTACCTATATGAATTTTTCGAGTTTTGGAATTTTCTAAATTTCAAAATTCGTTTTGAACCCCTTCCCCTTGACCTAGGGTTATGAAAAGTTTCGAGGACCATTGTGGGGTTGGTCGGAACCCATAAAAATTTCGTAATTTTAACTCAACGCTAACTGGGCAAAGTGCCGCGGACGGCGGACGGACGGATTTTGGTTTATTATCTTCGATAATGAACCATTGGAATCGCCCAAAGAAATAAATTTTTTTGGTTTAGGTATTATCTTCGATAATGAACCATTGGAATCGCCCAAAGAAAAAAATTGTTTAACGCCATGTCAAAATTTGTTGGTTTACGTTTCAAGATAGATTCAGAAAATTGAATAAAAAAAACTGCAAATTCTTGACACAACGGTTCATTATCTTCTTTGTACAGATCAACCTTCTGTCTAGATCTCTAGGTCTAAATGTCTAGATCCTAAATGTTAGATTAATTATTATTATGACTTATAACTAATTATTAATCATTTTATCAAGTACCTAGCGAAAATTATTATAATTTATTGTTAGGCATTAATAATTTGTATTTATTATTAATCATGATTATTTAATACGATATAATTCTGGTTTTTTAAATTAATTAATTAATTAATTTTAATTAATTCATCATCTCTATCATTCAGGTTCTGCACAAAGTAACCCAGGCGATTCCAACAGCCGGATATCGTATTAATTAATCATAATTAATAATTATTATTATAAATAATAAATACAAATTATTAATACCTAACAATAAATTATAATAACTTTCACTAGGTACTTGATAAAATTATTAATAATTAGTGATAATTCATAATAATAATTAATCTAACATTTAGGATCTAGACATTTTGACCTAGTGATCTAGACAGAAGGGTGATCTGTACAAAGAAGATAATGAACCGTTGTGTCAAGAATTTGCAGAGTTTTTATTTCATATTTAGTAAGAGTTTACCCCCCAAAAAACACTCCGTGTAAAAATCACCCCGCCTCGCAAATATCATTCTTCAGAGGCCGGAAAAAGTTATGATATCCACTTTCCCCGCCCGCCCTTTTCCTCATTAAGGAGCTAAGTATAATGAAAAGCTTAACCACTTCACAAGCACCGTACCCCTTTCGAAATCTCCCCTTGGCGCTATTGCGAGACGTTTTTATTACTTCCACAAGCAACTAATACTTGATGGTGGTTAACGTTTTATACAAGTATTAGTTGCTTGTGGAAGTAATAAAAACGTCTCGCAATAGCGCCAAGGGGAGATTTCGAAAGGGGTACGGTGCTTGTGAAGTGGTTAAGCTTTTCATTATACTTAGCTCCTTAATGAGGAAAAGGGCGGGCGGGGAAAGTGGATATCATAACTTTTTCCGGCCTCTGAAGAATGATATTTGCGAGGCGGGGTGATTTTTACACGGAGTGTTTTTTGGGGGGATATCACATCTTTTTGTTGTTGAAGTGGGTCATTTTATAAAGAAGGTCTATGCAAAATTTCAAGTCGATTGGTCCGGTTACCCAGGCTGTAGACTCGTCAAAGTTGCCAAAATTAGCCTAAATTTCAGTTTTTTGTTTCTAAAAGTTTTTGGGTTGAGATAATGGGTTAAACCTTTCAAAAGGCACTGTCTGATGTTGAAACGAAGCTCTGTGCAAAATTTCAAGTCAATCCGTGAAGGTGGAAATGCCTAACTGATTAAGGAGAAGAAGAACAGGTAAGGGTGAAAAACCGGGTTTTTGAAGTTATATAACTCGGCTCCCTTTAAAGATATCGACTTGAATCTTTCAAAAGGCACTTGCTACACTTAAAACGAAGCTCCGTGCAAAATTTCAAGTCAATCGGCGAAGGTGGAGAGGCTGTAGCCTTGACCGACTGCAAAAAGTAGAAAAACATGGTAATTGGTTTTTGAAGTTATATAACTCGGCTCCCTTTAGACCTAGCGACTTGAAACTTTCAGGGCTTTCTTCTATCCACACCATAAAGATCCATACCAAATTTCAAGTTGATCGGTCTACTAGGAGCCGAGATACGGCCATAATTAGCCTAAATTACCCTAAATTTCAGTTTTTTTGTCCCTAATTTTTTTGGGTTGAGATAATTGCTTATTTCGTTCAAATGGCACTGAGCCATGCTATAAAGAAGGTGTGTAAAAAAATTCAAGTCGATTGGTCCTTTTACCCAGGCTGTAGACTCGTCAAAGTGGACAGAATTTTCCTAAGGTTTCTGTTCTTTTGTATCTAAAACTTTTTTGGGTTGAGATAATGGGTTAAATCTTATATAAGGCTCTGTCTCAAGGTTAAATGAAGCTCTGTGCAAAATTTCAAGTCAATCGGTCAACGTGGAGAGGCTCCAGCCTTGCCTGTCTGAACAAGGAGAAGAAGAAGGAGAAGAAGGAGAAGAACAATCTAAGGCCGTAAAACCGGGTTTTTTAAGTTATGTAGCTCGGCTCCCTTTAGACCTATCGATTTGAAACTTTCAGGGCTTTCTAATATACACTCAAAGAAGACCCACACCAAATTTCAAGTTGATCGGTCAAATAGGAGCCGAGATATGGATACCTCGAAAACGCGTTTCGTGACGTCCGGTAAACATGGACTCGGCATCGTTCGTTTTCTCAACTTCTTTGCTTGGCGGGGCGGAACGCTACCGCGTTCCTAGATTCCTTAGAATTTTTTAAGACCATCCACAGCTTTGTACGACCAGCCGTTCGTTCACAATGAGGGCTCAAAGGATGAACCTGTCAACTCGATCGTGAATCAAACGGTTTAAATACTGGTCAATGTTCATACTAATGAGCTGTTTGAAACATCATATGGTTTTAGTGATGTCGAGTTTTTTGTTCTGAGGTACGTTTCGTGCTACGGAATGAAGGTAATTTCGAATGTTTGTTGGTAGGTTTTATGCAAAAATGATTGCCGACGTACAGTTTATTATATTGGTACATTTTATTAGTAATTAATTCATCATCTCTATCATTCAGGTTCAGCACAAAGGAACCCAGTCGATTCCAACAGCTGGATATCGTATTAATTAATCATAATTATTAATTATTATTAATAAATACAAATTATTAATACCTAACAATCAATTGAGGCCTTTAGAATCAAAACCAGATAGATCCACTTCAGCAAATTTTACAGGAGAGACAAAATACTGAAAATTTCATTTTACGACTAAACATCAACAATTGCCAGGGTAATTGCATATTTATCTTATCCCTCCCTATTATCCCTAGACACACCTAAATGTATTTTGCTTCAGGTTGCTGACATAAGCAGAAAATGGCGATTTTATGTTGGATCTGACTGGTTTTGACTCTCACAAAACAAATTTGGTCAAGTTACAATGCTTTTTCTTGAGTTTTTGTTAATAAAAAGTCATGAGTTCAGAAAAAGGACATGACAAAGTAAAAGATAATACAAAAATGCTTTATTATTATTATTTTTTTCACAAAAATAAAAAAAAGAATATGGTTGAAATTTAGGTTTTGCATATTCTGGCCAGAATATTGGTGTAGGACTTACGAAGTATTTTCAGAATAAAAAGTTCAGCACAGGAAAACGTACTTATTGATTAAAAAAAAAAAAAAAAAAAAAAAAAAAAAAAAAAAAACTTCATTACACGAAGGAATTCTCGTATGGGTCCTCATTGTCACTTGGGTACTCCTCTTCTACGTCGTCCTCACTCGTATTATTCATGGCAGATGAATAGAAGTTCAACGTAGGATTTGCTCTCCAATCCTCTCGAAAATGTTTTTGTAGTAAGCGATCAACATCTCGTAGCTTCAGAGGATTTATAACTTGATTTGGTGCAATATCGTTTGGGTTGACGCGCTATCGCAAACACAACATCAGTGATAAGGGTGGGCAGAAGGATACTACCGAACTCTGGTGATTGCCTCGAGGAACTACATGGATCTAACTGCTTTTGACTCTCATACTATCTTTGCGGTTCATTTTCAAGAGGATCTAACTGTTTTTGAAACAAGTCTTTTAAGCCATGTGTAGGGAGCTACTTGGACTTGCGGAATTCACCGAAAACACATTTTCGGAAAAAAGTGGATCTATCTGGTTTTGATTCTAAAGGCCTCAATTATAATAATTTTCACTAGGTACTTGATAAAATTATTAATAATTAGTGATAATTCATAATAATAATTAATCCAACATTTTGGATCTAGACATTGAGACCTAGTGATCTAGACAGAAGGGTGATCTGTACAAAGAAGATAATGAACCATTGTGTCAAGAATTTTAAATACACTTTCCGAGTCTTGGGTACTGTTGGAGTAGGTTATTCGTTATATATTTAATAAATAAAATTCAATAAAACCACTTGAACGGACAGGCTTAGCGATTGGTAGCGCAAGTGGTCATTGCCCCCGCCACAATCCAGATATTCGTGAATATTATCCATGTATTGTTAAGTATGGACTAACGGTACTTTTACCCGATACTACAGGTACTTACTCCTTTATAGTAGTGCTCCATAGCAGTCGAGTTAGAAAACCAAGCAGGATAACCTATATGGCGAGACATGGCTGCTACTTTATGCCTCGCTTTGTCCTTGGTAGTTTTGTCCATCCAATCGACTCTCCCAAGCTCTTCAGAAAAGACGGATTTGATGTTGTCCGACATCTCCAAAGCCTGAGTTTGAAACGAGAATCATCATAACATTAAACGAACATCCTTCTTACTGAATATATGAATGGTTGATAATATATTCGAATTCGAGACACCTTGTATTGACGTTCACATATATTATATAAATAAGGATCAATTCTATAAGTAATTTGCAACAAAAAGTGTCTCTTAGACGTTTTCTAATACACTCTAAATGTCAATTTTGTTCACCTTTAAGATTTTTTTTCGTGCTTTCGACCATAATTATATTTCAATAATTAAAATATAATTATTATATAGTTGGAAAGAGCTTTAAAATTGGGTGGTTTGAAGAATATGCAGTTTAAATTTGACTAATACATAAATCCCCTACCTTCAAGACCAAGGCAAATTTCTATCTTAGAGAGTCAAGATCGTGTTCTAATTATCAACCAAACAGTTATCACCAACATGAATGTCATATCTCACAGACGACATTTTTACGTCATTCAAGTTAGCGTATTTTGGAATGAATAACATGTAAATCAGTAAGTATCAATAAGTAAACTTACAGCAAGTTTTGCAGTGTTGTCAAAATGTTTCTGAACATAACTGTAGCCCAGGGCCATATGCAAAGACGAATAAACAACCTGGATACATTCTTTCCATCTGAAATTAAATTTTAAAATTACTAAACTAGTAATCAAAAGCGTAGGTATTCGTCTAATAATTTGAGTAAGAGTAAGTGTTTACTTTGGTTGGTCGTTTTTCGCTCCTGACAAGACTCGCTCGAACTCGAAAGTCAACTGGTGAAGTTTGGATGTTAGATCTTTTGCAAAGTGTCGCACGACGCCCCAGTGCATGAAATTGGCTGCAAAGACCAACAAAAAGCAAAGTTACACACTTTGCATTAAATTGCATCAAATTTTGATACGTTCTAATTGTTGAATTTAATATTCTCGTAATCGATTAATCGTTGTTGAGGGACTAATCGATACCTAGGTGATAAGAGGAAGATGTCTGCCGAACCATGTATGCGTTGCAGTGTTGCCAGATGTAGGGATTTTTCCCTACACGTAGGGAATTTTGGGGGTGCATTGAGCGTAGGGAATCCCTACGCTGAACGTAGGGATTTTTGGTCAAGCTAGGTTACGTGATTCTAA
Source organism: Stenodema calcarata (assembly GCA_963920205.1). Taxonomy (NCBI): domain Eukaryota; kingdom Metazoa; phylum Arthropoda; class Insecta; order Hemiptera; family Miridae; genus Stenodema; species Stenodema calcarata. The sequence continues at coordinate 15,270,821 of OY986064.1, forward strand.
CACTGGCAAAATTCTAATAAATTGAATAATTATACGATTTTAGTACATTTATTCGTGATCGGAAAACCACTTGTGGTATGAAGGATATGAAGGAGAAAGGTACCAAATTGTTACAACCACCCTATCACACCAAATATGATGAAGTTCCTTGCGTCACAGAGCTTATACACTTCTAATAAAAGCGAGCAATCCCTCGATAGTGACGAAGACGATTTGATTGGTTTTTGATGGTCTCTTTGATGAATAGTTTTTGATTTATTTTTTATAACCTCTTGAGATTAACCTAAGGTTTTACTGCTCTTCTTTCTATTTTCAATCCCAAATTTTTCTGTTACTTGTTTTACTATTACTGTTTTACCATTTTAATAATTAAATATAGTTATTATATTTTCTCCTCGTAGTCATTCCTGGTCGTCGACATTAAGATTTTTTTAAATAGGTATTCCAAGGCTAATGTAACCAATGCTACCATTCTTGAGCCTGGCCATTAATAAGCCTTATTATATTTATATTTATCTCATATAGTGATATTTCTCAAGTACCTACCTACCTAACAGTTCTTGTCCTGAAAAAAAAAAATGACTGGACCTAATCTAACTATTATTGAGACAGCAATAAAAATTACATTGTGCAACTCAGTGGTTATTTCAATCCTCAAACCAAACCAGCAGCAGTTTTGTAGATGACCATGGAAGAAGATTCCTTCCTTCTTCCATGGTAGATGACTAGGAGGGAAGAGATCTTCTTTTGTTCTTTTACTATTTCAGCAATCGAAATTTTACGCGTAGGGAATTTTTTAACACGGTAGGGAATTTGTAGGGAAAAGTAGGGATTTTGGAAACGGTCCGGAGGGAATTTCGAGGCGAGTTGTCTGGCAACACTGATGCGTTGTCTTTCTGTCGTTTTTATCGTTCAATAAAATCTTCTTTCTAACCGAGTGTCGCGTTTCATTTGAAAACTCAAAAGGTTATGGGTTCAAATCGCTCTAACTGCGCTTAAACGAATGAGTACAATTGTACTAAGCAAAGTTTCGATCGCGTATTCTAGTGTGTTATCAACACGTTTTCGAGGTTCGCGTTTTCCCGTTCGGTTAGTGTTTTTCGTTTTCGACTGAGTGCAATTGCGCGAGTGCAATTCGTCAGTTTTTGTTTCCATCGATCATGGAATTCGTCAAAGGAATAAAACCGCTGAGAGGAGCTGAGGATTGGCCTCAATGGAAGGACAAGGTGTTGGACGTCATGGAATATTTCAACGCAGTTCATATAATTGAAGGTACGTCACCTAAACCTGTTCTTTCTGAATCACCATCGAAAGTTGAGAAGGAAAAATTCGAAGCTTGGAACAAATCCGCGGCGCAAGCTAAAATGGTCCTTTCTCAATGCATTAGTGATGAGCTCCATCAACGTATTTCGGGTCGACTTTCCGCAAGAGAGGCTTGGGAAATTTTGACCAAAGAATTCGACAATAAAGCTGAAGATCAGCTCTTCCGTCAATGCCTTGATTTTTTTTGTATTGAATGGTCGGATAATGAAGATGCACCATCAATATTAGCGCGCATCAAAAATCAGCACCGCGACTTCATTGCTGGTTTGAAAACAAGAAAGATCGAAACTGTCGAGAGTCTTCTTGAACTTCTTTTTGTTTCGAAGGTGCTTCATATCCTTCCAAAGCGACTTGAAACGTTCAAATCGAGTTATTTACTTATGAAGGCCAACGATCAGGGGCGGCTCGTGGGCTCAGAAACTGGTGGGGCACCAGGGCAATATTTAGGTGCATACCTACCTATTAGGTACTCACTATAGGAACTAAACTCAAACTACCCTTACAGCTAAACTGCTTCATAATTAGTGGTATGCAGCTCTTAGCAAGTCAGGAAACATCGTTCTCCAAAGAGTTCTCTTGAGGAGAGGGTCGGTTACTGACCAGTATCCAGGATTACCGACGAGGAGGTGGCTGCAAGGCAATCCCACCTACCCACCAAAATAATTATCTTCAAAATTATAGGAAGAATAAAAGAGAAATTGTGACTGTACGAGTACTATTCAAAGAGTACATTATAAAGGTAGTCAAAAAATTATATTATTGGAGTTTCTATTACTGGGGTTTTTAAAAATTAGCAATCGCGACCATCTGCTTCCTAGCCGAGTGGTACGTTGAAAACCCCCTCTAAAAATGTCCTCTTATGCCCAGATTGCACATACGTTTTCTTATCCAATCGTATCAAAACATTTTGAGCGATCACAGAACAGCAAGATTGATTTCAACTAGCTTTTAGAGTTCGTTGGTTAGCTCAAACAAAGCTCGAGTCAACGAAGTCACCATCAGTTTCAGGGATAACAAATAAAACAGTATTCTCAACGGTTGGCTGAGCTACATAATAATATTATGTATATTACTGTTATTAACGGTTATTAACTGTTATTAACTTACAGAATGTAGAAATCAACAAATGAGATTCCCTTGGGCGAATAGTGATCCACGTAGTATAGTAGGGTTTTCTGTGGATCCACTTCAGTCTTGACGACTAGCAAAGCGTTCACGCGTTGCACGTGAGATATTAAATTTCAATGTTTAGTTGATTAATATTATGGAGACAATAACTCACTTTTACTATGATGAGTAAATACGAAGCTAAAAACCACCAGTCAATGCATTCAAAATAATATTATAACGTCAGGCAACGTTTTGATATCATTCTTATCAAACATGGAAGAAAGCATGGAAGAATGAAACTCGTTCTTCCTTGACAAGGAACGATTCAACGATCGATTGTTTTCGGCGTTCAACTTGATACGATATTTTGGCCACCGCCCGGAACGCCTCCTATCTCGCAACACAGAGTGCCTTCCCCCACCCCAGGAAGCGCCTATACCTTCAACATTGAGACTGGGGCACTTCTGGTCGATCCGATAATCGACTTTTTTAATCGATAAATCGAAACAAAATGCGACTCAGTGGAAGTGGGTAGTCATGGAGGAAGGGAGATCTCCCTTCTTCCATGGTGGGTAGTAGTAGGTAAGATTTTTTTTCTCCTTGTTCTATGTTTTTTCTGTTTTCCTTTGCAAATTTTTGGGTGGGGCGAGGGCCAAGGTGGCCTTATGGACGAGCCGCCACTGCCAACGATATCAAAACGATTGACGATCTTTCATCAACGCTCATTCTTCATGAGAGAAATGTTGCTCCTATACCTACTTCAAACACATCCGGCGAAGTTTTGGAAGTACGAAATGGCAACAAAGGCAAATTTGTTCGGAAACCAAACAAGCCTTTTCCTTCTAACGGCCCTAAATCCGAAACGCCTAAAGATTGGGGAAACAGACCTGTTGATGTCGTTTGCAAATATTGCAGCTTAAAGGGTCATTGGTTGAAACAGTGTGCTCGCTGGAAATCTGATGGTCAACCACCCTACCCTGCTCGTGCTAGTGGAACCGGAACTAATAAAAGTTCATTCCCAACAGTAAATGAAACCGAATCAAAGGTGGCATTACTATCTATTAGTAGCGACGTTTTAGCGGTATCGGTTGATAACAGCTGGTGGTTTGATAATGGTGCAACGAAGCACATTACTAACAATATTAATTGGTTTACAAAATATGAACCATTCTCCGGAACTTATGTTGTAACTGTCGCGGACAACAAGAAGGTACAAGCTCTTGGTAGCGGAATAATCGAGGTCACAAACTTTTCCAATGGTGAATTGAAACGTTTTTCTTTAACTGACGTCTGGTATGTACCAGGAGTTTCGCGGAACCTCTTCTCTGTATTAGCGTCACACGATCGGAACCCCACCAGCAAATTTGAATCTGACTTACGCGAATGCAGATTCATTGTTGACGGAAAGGTTATTATCACGGGAACCAGGGAGCAGCACGGCACGCTGTATCGCGCATCATTCCTTCCAATTCGACCTGAATCGTCAAGTATCAATCAAGTTGAAGGTACAGATACCTTGCAACTATACCACGAACGATGGGGACACATGGACAAACAATATGTTCGAGTCAAGCTACAATCTGAGCTGGGTATTGCAGTAAAACCTAGCAAAGAGCTGTGTGGTCCGTGTCAATTTGGAAAAGCACACCGACATCCCTTTGGTACCAGAGTTCGAGCTACTAAACCTGGGGAGCTAATGTCTGGTGACGTTTGCGGTCCTTTTGATAAATCGTTCAACGGGCGTAGGTACTTGATTGTGATAAAAGATCATTTTTCGCATTTTCGTTTTTGCTTTGTCGCAAAGGAAAAATCGGCAGTAAAAGATGCTATACGAGAAGTACTGGCAAAGTCTCGAGCAGTTGGTCATCAAGTAAGAGAATTCCTCAGTGACAACGGTGGAGAGTTTGATAACAAAGAAGTTCGAGCTCTACTTCACGAATTTGGAGTTACCCAGCGACTCACGGCGCCCTATACTCCTCAGCAAAATGGAGCCGTTGAGAGAGAGAACCGGACCATCGTCGAAATGGCCCGAACCTTCAAGTACTCAAACTCGGAAATCGACTTCCCTGCAGCCATCTGGGCCGAATTTGTAACCACTGCGGGCTACGTCCTAAATCGATTAGGAAAATCTTCAATTGAGGGAAAGAGTCCTTATGAAGTTTGGTTTGGCAAGAAACCGCGTATCAAGCACTTACGAATTATCAGTTCTAAATGCTACGTCCATGTTCCCGCACAAAAGAGAAAGAAAATGGATTCAAAGGCAATAATTGGATACCTTGTTGGGTATGACGGCGACGAACGATACAGAATATACGTACCCAACAAGCAGGACATTGTATTGTCCAGAGATGTCGTGTTCCACGAAAAAGTTGGTGATTGTGAAGAGCGCTTATCTTTGCCAATGAAAGTTGAAAACAATATACCGTTAGAATCGTCTTCATCGTCCGAAGATGAAGAAGGGGATGCCCCTGAAAATCGAAAAAGCTCGCGGGAACGTCGAAAACCAACTTATTTGCAAGATTACGTCACGATAGCAGAGGCGTTCATTTCGGAGGATGATCCAGGATCGTTCTCTGAAGCTATGCAACGAGAAGACAAGAACGAATGGAAGAAGGCTATGGATACAGAGATCGACTCCATGTATTCGAACAATGCCTGGGATCTCGTCGAACTTCCTACAGGAAAATCTGCTATAAACAATAAATGGGTCTTCCGTCTGAAACGCCACCCCGATGGCACAGTTGATAAATATCGAGCAAGAATGGTGATACAAGGTTGTGCACAAAGACCTGGCATCGACTATGTGGACACTTTTAGTCCAGTTACGCGTTTGGACACAATTCGGGCATTATTGGCCGTAGCAGCAACAGAAAGGATGATGGCAAAGCAGTTCGACGTCTCTACCGCCTTTCTGTATGGTGATGTGCATGAGGAGATATACATGAGGCAACCAATTGGCTATTCAGATGGGTCAGACCGCGTTTGTCATCTAAGAAAAAGCTTGTACGGCTTGAAACAAGCGTCGCGTTGTTGGAATCGGAAATTTGATGACTTCATGATAAGTTTGAGATTTGAGCCAAGCAATGAGGATCCCTGCGTTTATATTCGTTGTAACAAATCGTGTAAGCTTGTTGTTGCCTTATATGTAGATGACGGTCTAGTCATTTCCACATCAGAACATGAAATGGGGGTTTTCATCGAGGAGCTTCGATCCAAATTCAAAATTGTTGCAAAAGAACTCTCCTACTTTCTTGGACTCGAAATTTCAAACATCAACGGTGACATAGCTGTGTGTCAATCTGCGTTCATTAACAAAATTTTGAACCGATTTAATATGGAAGAGTGTAATCCAGTCAGAATACCCATTGACAAACTCGGGAGTCCAGCTCCAGGGAAAGCGCCTGTTAATTTTCCTTATCGTTCAGCAGTGGGTGCACTCCTATACCTTGCCAGAGGTACTCGTTTTGACATAGCTTTCACTGTAAGTGTTTTATCCCGTTCATTGGAAAACCCCACAACTGAGGACGTGGGACGAATCAAGAAAGTGCTACGGTATCTCGTTGGTACTAAGGATTTGAAGTTGTTATATTGCTGTAAACCAGAAACTCGTCAACTTGGTTGTTACAGCGACGCCGATTTTGCTGGATGCCATTCTACCTACCGATCTACGAGTGGCATGGTGATAATGTTTGCCGACGCAGCCATTAGTTGGTTTAGTCAGCGTCAGCGCCTAGTTGCTGATTCCACTTGCGAGGCAGAATTGGTTGCTGCAAATGCCGCATCAAAAGAAGTCGTCTGGATCTCAAGACTTCTTAACAAACTGATTGGCCTAACGTCAAAGCCTATTCTCCTGTTGGACAACGAAGCAGCAAAACGTCTTTCGGAAAATCCGGAATTTCATTCGAGATCTAAGCATATTTTAAGAAAACGTTTCTTTATTCGTGACCGTATAAAAGCAAATATGTTAGAAGTATCTCATGTTGATTCGGAATCTCAATTAGCTGACTTGTTCACTAAACCTATGGCTTATAAAAGATTGTTGTTTTTGCGTCAAAAATTAGGTCTCATTTCTGTCAAATGTTAACTTTCTTACTTTTACATTCATCTTGTTTTCGCCCTTAAAATTACTCGAATAAGGGAAAGTGTTGAATTTAATATTCTCGTAATCGATTAATCGTTGTTGAGGGACTAATCGATACCTAGGTGATAAGAGGAAGATGTCTGCCGAACCATGTATGCGTTGTCTTTCTGTCGTTTTTATCGTTCAATAAAATCTTCTTTCTAACCGAGTGTCGCGTTTCATTTGAAAACTCAAAACTAATTAGGGATGGGTCGGTTGCACTTTTTACCGGTTCGGTTTCGGTTCGGTTTTTTTAAAAATCGGTTCCCGGTTCTCGGTTTTTTCGGTTGTTTTTACAGTTGCGCTTAGAACCGGTTTTTGGGCCAAAGCAACTCTAATTGGAACTTCAATTAGTATACAATTAATAAAATAAAATACAAAAAATTACTAAGTCAAGTAGGTAATTAAAAAATCACAAAATGTATTGAATATTGTTTACTATAAAATACATCCAACAGCATACATTTAATAAGATAAATCATGATCCTCTTCTTTCATTGTGTTGTAATCGTAATGCAACACTCGATGCTGATGCCGAGTATTTGTAAAAACAAAAATTATTACTAAAACCTGTGAATCTCATAAATTGAACTGTAAATGTTAAAAGCAGAAAGGAATAACATCTGAAACCGTTAGTTATAACTAATTGTGTGCTTTGATTTACAACGTAGACGATCAATAAAGATAAATTTATTAATGTCGATCGGACAGAAAACCGAAAAAACCGACTTTGGACGATCGGTTCTCGGTTTCGGTTTTTTTCCCAAAAACCGGTAAAACCGACAACCGAAACCGACCCATCCCTAGTTCTAATTGATGTAACACAATAGGATTAGAGCATAAACTCATTTGAAATGAAATACTGCGTTAATTCACTCTGTGAAACATGGGGAAGGGAGGGAGCCCTGAAAACCCCTGTTTCCACATCTAAATCACATCTACCTGCTCGTATTTGAACAAAATCGTGTTAAGTATATTGTTGTAGGAACTTACCGATGGCGCGAGGTGGTGTTTCTTTTATGAGTTGGATGCACTTAAATACAAAGTCAGTCTCACGAACGATCAACCTCTCAGTCCAGTCGATGGTTAGACTCAAGTTAGCAGTGAGCCTCTTCATAAATTTCATCCAGTCAATCTTGTACAAAAAATAATAATAATAAATAAATATATAAATAAAAATAAAATAATATAAAAGTATAAGGTGATAAACAGTTCAATCATCGGCATCATATGATTAGGAACTAGCCAGATTACCTGGGCGTTGTCCCAGTCGGCGTGCGTAAATAACTCAGTAAGTACATTGATACAATTTATTTAATAACCTTGAAAACTGACCAAATAACAGCTTCATAGAGTGAATAGCATAGGAATTAGCTTTAGGAGCCACTCAGCTGACCTGGGGCCTACGCAGCATCAAGTTAAAGTCCCAAGGGGGCTACAATGTAGCTTTAGGAGCCAATCATCTGATCCAGGCCCTGTACTGCTTAAAGTTCAAGTCTTAAGGAGGCTACATACCAAATTTCAAGCCTCTACCACCACGGGAATTGCACAAAAAATTTTTTGTACTCTTTAGAGTGATTTTTAGAGTCATAACGTTTCTTATGACTTATGACGTTTTGGAGATTCTACCATAGCTTATAACCATTCCCTTGAACTTGCTCATCGCAATGGAACTTGCCCTATCAAAATAGTTCAGTGGTTTGGCCGTCTATAGAGGACATACATACATAAATTCGATTTTTTAGACATAGATAAAAATATGACCAACTTCATTTGGCGCAGCTAAATCCGACCAGTCCTGCAGTTCTCGAAGGGTCATAGAGTTGTACGTCCTTAGTACGTTGCGTCTCATTTCTTGAGGGCTCACCAGCTGCAAAACGAAGAATCATTAACGAATATCTATTTGAATAACACATTGATGTTGTCTAGTAGGACTTACTTCTCTCTACCGTAAAAATTTTGTGAATTAAAAAATAGACTGGTAGAAGCGATCAATGGCTAAAGTGTGGCGACTCTGAACTCCACCCACCAGCACAGACCATGAACAACCAGTGCCACGCCATACAATCAGGCCACACAAGATGCTCCAAGTTTATGGGAGCCTGAATATATAAATGGACTTGGCACCTACCTATGCTAAAACTTTTATTGAGGAAAAGAATCGCCTGTATCAACATATAAAATATCAGCAGAGAAGAATGTAAAACAGAAGTCTGCCGGAAATAATATTATCGTAATAAGGTTAATTTGCAGAACCTTGTGGGGTCTTGATGGTGGATTGTGCGTGCTGATGGAAGAGCCATATCAGTTAGGTATAGCAGTAGTCTGATTACTAAAAGGCGGTTACAGCGTTTATTGGGCGGCTGCCAAGTAGCGATAGTAGGAACTTATTGAACACTAGCTTCTATTGTGGGGAGTTCACGGCACCTAATTTATCCCCACCAGCAACCAATTACTGACCCGCAGCTCGAGACAGCCTAACAGGTTAGTAAAAGTGAGGGAGTTCTATAAGTCCATAATTGCAATTCGTGGTTTTGACATTCAGCCCAGCTCGTTTTCACGAAAACAGGGAATTTCCAGTTTCAAAGGTTAGTTTTACGCTATAAAAGTAAGGCGTTCTCTATCGAAACAAATTAAAGAAATAATCAGCAGAATCGAAGAAAAATAAATGCTCAGCGAAGGTCCTGATGGGAGGGCCCTTCGCCACCTATTCTTGAGTCTACTTACCTAATTAGAGATTTTCTGGTACGACGGTACTTGAAACAACCATTTGACTTGGTTCAAGATGTAGGTTGAGGTCGAGTTAGGGTTTTCGAACCCACACTAGATTGATAAGTAAGGATTTGTACTTGCATTTGCCAACTTCATCTCGAATTCGACCATTTCCTCCACATCGTGCACTATGCTCGTCCTGGTGACGTCTGAGCTGCCCTGGGCTTTGGCCAAGAGCCAAGCGGTCTCAACGATGAACCGTCTGTAAGCTTCCAGCTGCCGCTTGTACGTAGAGGGTTTGACCAGCATTTCCCGCGGGAGGACGAACGACGGCTGGTCCACCTGGTCACAAACGAGGACAATAAGAAAGAAGGTTGTCATCAATGACATTCAACTCGGAGAACTGCAATGATTATCCGATTCCCCACAAGACCAGACAGATCAAGCCCAGCAAGATAGGTCAGTCCGGCCCAGATAGGTTAGTTGGTGGATACAAAGGCTCAGGAATTAGATGTAAAATGAGAGAATTCATATGTTGAATCTCTTCTGTATATGTCTCAGTCCTCCTGTAAAAATTGTGGGATCCCCCCCGACGGTCATCTCATACAACCGTCCCTTTCCTCTCATAATAATGTATTATTAGATGTACCTCTTGTGTTTTGACCCCTAACGTTAGAGACGCTATCTGCCGGACAGGAATGTTTCCATGTCCACCTCTTGTGTTCTTTGCTCTGAGGTCAAGGACGTGGCGTCTACCCACGCTCCCTGGACAGGACTGTGTTTATTTCCACCTCTTGTGTTCTTTGCTCTTGGATTAAGGACGTGATTTCTACCTCTTGAGTTCTGACCTCTGAGGTCTAAGACAACACGCCGCCCAGACAGGACTGTGTCCATTTCCACCTTGTAGTGTTCTTTGCTCTCCGACTCGTTGGGCTGAATACACCCCAGCACAAGATGGAGTCATGTTGCGTTATCGATATGCAACATCTGTTTAATGATCAACTCTTTAAGAGACGACTGAGACTGAAATACCACAAGAGTTTCACATTTTAGTTTTGTAAATAATATGTAATCTGTAGGTGTAATATGAATACGACTCATCCAGTATTCGAAATTACTTTTTCACCCTAACTCCGTGTACACATGCTGAAGCCGTCACATGAATACGATTCACCCAGTATTTGAGATTGATCTATCACCTTCACTCCGTGTGCTTATACTGCTCACCAAGTATTTGAGATCCCCCTGCCCTTCACGTTCGCTCCGTTCCTTCACGAGTGAACTAGAATTTCCTATTTCCAAACCCATTCACATTTGCTACAGGTGGTGGAAATTGAAGTGTACCAAGAATCCCGCTAAGGTGACTTACGACTTAGGTTAAGTGAATACAGAAATGTCGCAATTCATTTTCCAATTTCGGGGCAATTTTTCAAGTACTAAACGGGATTTAGAACTCACAGTAATGACGTAGGAACCAGTATTTTTCCGGTCGTTTGTGACAAACACTGCGAATACTGATGGCGAAAAGAGTTGGGACGTGATGTCAGCAGCAGTCTCGTACCAAACGAAATGTTGACTTTTCCACCTATAATCCCAGGAACAGAGAAAATGCAGCATTAACGAGAAAAAATATAATAAATAAATTACCCTCAATTCTGTCTGCCCAACATCCGCTCTAACCTCAAAGTGAAATAGGAAGTAATATTCATATAATCTGAACATGATCAGGAGATACCAGCTACCTACATTAGTGGTTGGTAGGTACCTAACCTGTTCAATGGTGTAATTTCTATAATGAACTTCAAGGGTAATAAATAAAACTCTGACAACTATTGGATGTTCGCTTCCATATCTCAGCCCATTAGTCATTCTACAACGAGATTTACCCACTCGTTCAAATCCATTTGTATTGGATTTTAACATTAAAAATAGATATTTGTTGTTTCGTTCAACCAACCCGTTTCCTGAGATCATCGGCCAACCTCGGCCCATTGTAGTCGTAAGTTCTAGAAGCGGCTTGACGTTTGCTGTGTTGTCACTTCCATCTAAAAAACAGACCAAAAGGTGTAGACTATACGTAGTCCAATTTGATATGCATGATTTAATAGAATACGGTATTCATAGATGCAACTGGATGAAATTGAATTGCAATCAATCGAAACTGTTTTTCCTGTTTATCAGAGGTCTCATATAAACAAGACCTTACGGGATAGCTAACCTAATATCAATATTAACCATGCAACAAAATTTGTTAATGCTAATTTAATGCTAATTTCATTTGAGAAATTTGAATGGATTCAAATCTATTCCACTTCATGAGTGAAGAACAGTTTTTACCTCCAAACTAAATACTTTTCCATGATGATGTATGGCGAATTGTCGAGATTTTTGATTGTGAATTTTCGACGAAAATGTAGCTATTGTTCTCGGTCCAAAATTTTTAAACCTCGAATTTTCGAAAAATTTTCATACCAAAATCTGTTTCAGACCATCCTGAATCCACTGCCAAAAGACACCAAAAATTATATATATATCCGGTTGTGGAAACGATGGCACTCGCGGTGATATAATGAATAAATATTTTTACAGGAGGAGAAATTAGCAGGGGAGATATATATATATAATTGGAAAACTTACGGTAATTTTCGCGTTACAACGTCATCAGCCCCACCATTTCTTTCCGGGCTGAAGATGAAGAAACGAGGTTGTTACTTGATATGATCTCCATGTTAAGTCTGCTCTAATTTGCTAACGGATTGAGATATCGCAATTCTGACTTCACCGTCGTGTTTAGAGTTGAAATGTCCAAAAGCTGAGGAAGGTTTTGGTGATATGGGGGGGGGGGGGGTGGATTCACCCAAAAATTCCAAAAATGAAACGGTCTGTCAAGTGACACCTCAGTTCTTTTACATAAAGGTTTTTACACGCGGTTTAACATAAGGTTAGGGATCCCTAACCATCCCTAACTGCTATATCTTATTCCGCTCTCAAACTGGAGCAGTTTGAAGATGAAGAAACTTGGGTGATACTTGAGATGTTCTTCATGGACATCATGTTCTTTAGTGGAGACATTTTACATAAAACCAATTATTTCTTCGAAAATTTGCTCTTATAGCCATGCTGCATGACCGTGGATCATTGGCAGTGATTTTAGGATGGTCTAGAACGGATTTTGTTTGGTATGCACATTCGTCGGAAATTCGAGTTCTAAACATTTTGGACCGTGAACAATAGCTTCCTTTTCTTCGAAAATTAACTAAAAAATGGTCCAGCGTGTGATGCTTTCATTACCTACTTCAGTATGAAAAGATTAATAATAAAACGAGTGAATGCGTTATATAACTACGTAGGTACCTTTCTTCATGCAAGTTTGGTAAACCATTTTGATGGCTGTCATAGGGCTGGGTTCAGTTAAGTCAACATCTGACTCCAGGATATCTGAGAAAACAAAAACACGACAACATTGATATACATAACACCAACAAATCAGTTATTTCACAATTGTTAGGGCTCCTCGAAATGAACGGCTTGTTTTTTTTTTTTTTTTTTTTAAATTTATTTGGCATTAATGAAGTACATTATACAGCCATATTATGGATAGGATGATTATTTACAAATACAATATAGCAAAATTAAACGTAAACATTGCATTCTGATAAATACCTAAATATGGCCTTGTATATAGTAATATTCAGTGGCGGCTCGTCCATAAGGCCACCTTGGCCCTCGCCCCACCCAAAAATTTGCAAAGGAAAACAGAAAAAACATAGAACAAGGAGAAAAAAATCTTACCTACTACTACCCACCATGGAAGAAGGGAGATCTCCCTTCCTCCATGACTACCCACTTCCACTGAGTCGCATTTTGTTTCGATTTATCGATTAAAAAAGTCGATTATCGGATCGACCAGAAGTGCCCCAGTCTCAATGTTGAAGGTATAGGCGCTTCCTGGGGTGGGGGAAGGCACTCTGTGTTGCGAGATAGGAGGCGTTCCGGGCGGTGGCCAAAATATCGTATCAAGTTGAACGCCGAAAACAATCGATCGTTGAATCGTTCCTTGTCAAGGAAGAACGAGTTTCATTCTTCCATGCTTTCTTCCATGTTTGATAAGAATGATATCAAAACGTTGCCTGACGTTATAATATTATTTTGAATGCATTGACTGGTGGTTTTTAGCTTCGTATTTACTCATCATAGTAAAAGTGAATTATTGTCTCCATAATATTAATGAACTAAACATTGAAATTTAATATCTCACGTGCAATGCGTGAACGCTTTGCTAGTCGTCAAGACTGAAGTCACAGAAAACCCTACTATACTACGTGGATCACTATTCGCCCAAGGGAATCTCATTTGTTGATTTCTACATTCTGTAAGTTAATAACAGTTAATAACCGTTAATAACAGTAATATACATAATATTATTATGTAGCTCAGCCAACCGTTGAGAATACTGTTTTATTTGTTATCCCTGAAACTGATGGTGACTTCGTTGACTCGAGCTTTGTTTGAGCTAACCAACGAACTCTAAAAGCTAGTTGAAATCAATCTTGCTGTTCTGTGATCGCTCAAAATGTTTTGATACGATTGGATAAGAAAACGTATGTGCAATCTGGGCATAAGAGGACATTTTTAGAGGGGGTTTTCAAGGTACCACTCGGCTAGGAAGCAGATGGTCGCGATTGCTAATTTTTAAAAACCCCAGTAATAGAAACTCCAATAATATAATTTTTTGACTACCTACCTTTATAATGTACTCTTTGAATAGTACTCGTACAGTCACAATTTCTCTTTTATTCTTCCTATAATTTTGAAGAGAATTATTTGGGTGGGTAGGTGGGATTGCCTTGCAGCCACCTCCTCGTCGGTAATCCTGGATACTGGTCAGTAATCTTCCCTCTCCTCAAGAGAACTCTTTGGAGAACGATGTTTCCTGACTTGCTAAGAGCTGCATACCATTAATTATGAAGCAGTTTAGCTGTAAGGGTAGTTTGAGTTTAGTTCCTATAGTGAGTACCTAATAGGTAGGTATGCACCTAAATATTGCTCTGGTGCCCCACCAGTTTCTGAGCCCACGAGCCGCCCCTGGTAATATTATCAGATCTAAGTAAGGAAATATAATTAAACGGAAGGCAAATGGCTTTACTAATAACGGCTTGTTTTTAAGTGCGAATTTTAAGTAGGGAAGAACCAGTTACAGGAATAGGTCAATCAAAGAGCAGTAGGTACCTAATTTGACTTACCTATAAGATCTACAGAGACGCCCAAATGGTGAATCCCCTTAATTTCCAAATACTCCAATGCATCCAGTTTTGGGCCTCACCACAAATATGGGCTATACCGACAGATGGGTTGATCTACCCATTTTGCAATTGATTCTATGGTCTTCTTTGAATAAATAATTCTCAAATTCCTCCCAACCCCTTCTAAGCCTTCCTTTTTCATCCTTTGATCCTTTCATGCTTTGATCATCCTTTGTCCTAATCCTAATCTAAAGCCTCCTGTTTATCCAGCATATTTAACCTCACTATCACATTTCAAAATATAATATGGTATTCTTATATTATACTCCCCTTTTATCTTGAATGGGATGTATCTTTAGTAGACAAGTCTTTTCTTTAGAGCAATTTGAGAATAACACCCCTCTCTAAATCCCCTATTTTCCAAATCCCTACTAAGGTTTTGAGATAACCAAATTAGTGGACCCTTTGGACACTGGAATTTTGTTTACGAGATAAGAAGTAGGTACATAAATAGGTAAGACCTGATATTTTCTTAATTATATATTTATACAATTTAGACAATATCAGGTCTTGTTGTGTACTTCATCCATGTTACCTTCTTCAGCCGCTCATCCATCCACGCCTTTGCTCTATGGCTAACATCCATGTAACCTTATCATTATCCATGTAACTTTTTTTTTTTTTTTTTAATGCATTTATTTTAAAAATACAATACATAAAATACATACTGCTTAGTGCTACTTAATGCTACTCCCCTCTTTAAGCAGAGCTTGTGCTGAGGGGAGGAGTCGAATCCTCGCAGACAAAATGAATGAAACAAATGCAAAGTAGGTAACTAAAATAAATACAAATTTTCAAAAATGAATACAAATTTTCAAAAATAAATACTAATTTCCAAAATAAAAGAGACTGATTTGCTATTGATAATTCTAGAATTGATAATAATATTTACAATGTATATACATAAATATGAACCAACCACGACCCATCCAACTCACAGTGGTGATCCGGAGAAACGCCCCTTCAACGCCTTTTTGAACGGGTCCAAGGAACCCATCTCTCTTAGATCACTGGGTAAATTGTTGAAAGACAACGCCCCCCTATAATCAAAACACCTCTGTCCCCAGCTGGTTGCACGGAATGGCAATTTAACTTTGTTTAGGTAACTTGATCTGGTCCCCGTATTTGTTATCATTTGCAGGTTACCCGCTATTTTCTCCCGTTGAATTTTAATTAGCGTCGCCCTTTCCACGAGTTCGTGCACGGTTGGTACTCTAAACTCTCTGAATAGGGCCACCGTGGAGTATCTATTACTTCTTTTAAGGAGAATTTTTATAATTCTTTTTTGGGCAGCAAATAACGAGTTCAGCAATTCTTTACCACAACTACCCCACCCAGTGACACCATAAATCAACACCGCCTGGGCCAAGGCAAAATAAAATTGTCTCTTCACTTCCAATGAAAGAAAATTTCTAACTTCTCTACAGAAGTGCATGATTTTCCTTAGACGGCTCAACATAAGATTAATTTGCAGAGAGAACTTTTTATGTAACTTTCTGTCGAGATCGTCGCAATCGAGCTGGTCGCAAACGGACTGAAGCATGAACGCCCCCTTCCATGACCGTCGAGTTTCGAAGTGAAATCGTGGTTACAGCGCTCCGAGTGGATGAATGTAGTACTAGATCTGCTTTTTTTAAACTACTGTTATCTCAAGTATGCGATATCACATGACAACGGCCGTGTAAGTTTCCTTATCACACCGCTAGGAAGCGCTGCTGCAGTTCACGACCAAGCTCGACCATCGCTACTCGATTTTTACCAGACCTCCGACTCCGGCAAATCGACTCGACGGATCGAGTCGAGAATCCCAAGCCGCGCATGCGCACTCATCCCGTTTCCCATGGCAACCGCGACATTCCCGACAACCCTTATATCATATTAGGGATGGGATATCGAGGGCTCGATATCGGTATCGATATTGACATCGGAAGAGTGGTATCGATACCAGGTAGATATCGGCTTCATAATATCGATATCAACCGATATATATCAATATCGGTTATAAAAACTCCTTCGTTTTTGTTTTTTTCACCTACTTATTTTAATTTTATTTCCTTTTCTCCGAACATTTTTGCACTTGCAGTTCCTACCTAAGATACCAACTGGTCAATAATTTACCGTGGACAAAGTAGGTGATTCCATGGTAGAATAAATACGAAGGACTTGGAAATACGAAGTGGTTCAAAGTAGTGACATCTAGTGTTGATACCTACCTACAGCCTGTTGGTTCAAAATTCCTTTCTAAAAAAAAAAAAATTCTTCTGATTATTTTTCAGTCAGATCTTAATTTTTATTTATTTATTCATTTATTTTTTGTTCCCGCCTTGGTAGGAAAGTTCAATTATACACATGACTATGTAATACGGAATTTTTATTTCAATATGTTTCTAAACGAAAATTGGACAGAATACAAGAACGGCAAAATCATAAAAGAATTACAGGTAAATTTCGGGATTCAAAAAAAGAAGCGCTCATCGAGGCTCTCCAGGAAAAGTAACTTGGAGAGAGTTCCGGTCCGAGGTGAGAATATTCCCCGCCCTTGAAAATCTCTCTGATGGTACTGAGGTTGAGGTTGACTTCATGGTCAATTTAAGTTTCAATTTCAACAGGGGCTCAACACAACACAAAAACGCGGATACTTTTTAGCCAACAACAACACGGAAACGGAATGATGCCCACAAGAAGAACTTCGCGGTTCGCCAGTGAAAGATAATCACAGTGAATCAGTTTGTGATATCGACCCGATATCGGTTGTCAGAATATCGATATATCGATATTATCGCCAGTGCTGATATCGATATCAGAATATCGGATATCGGATGCTAGATATCGATATTTCGATACTATCGGATATCGATATCCCATCCCTATATCATATCATGCTGCCACGCAGGCCTTATCATTCATTTTCCTTTTTATTCTATTTTATTACCATAGTTTTCTATAAAACGTAACTAGTAGACATGTTTAGCGGAACGGTGCAAAACCTTGAAACTGTGCAATGGAACTCGCTGTTAGTTGTTTACTGTACTGGACCAGGGGCGGATAAAATGGGTTGGGCGGGGGGTCACGACACAATCTCTAAGTCTGGATCCATCCTTGACTGGAGAACAAACTATATTCACTAATTGTAATTAAAAAAAAACAAAAAACGATGTTACCCTTGATTTCATACAGGTTTTTGTCAGCAGCCACGTCAAACTGACCCCAGCTCGATTCCGTAGGCGGCATCGGGTGCGCTTGGGCCCAACCGCCGCACGCAAATTCGTAAAAGTCCTGGCAAGGATCTACCGTCGGTTTCATATTTCGACGAAGAGCCTCAGCTGCAAAACGTGATTGTATTGAGATATCGGTGCAAAACGATACAAATAACAAGGGCCAGTCAGTAATCTACTGGTCATAAGTACCACTTCGATCTAAATTGAGGCGTGCATTACTCAGGTAAGGATTGCGTTATATCAGTGTAACTATTTTTCCTTGCGACAATAGACAACGATCCCACGAAATTGAAATGGTAAGTTAATCGCAAGTCCTTTCACATTCATTTTTTGGGTCTGCTGAAGCACAATACATTGTACATGTACGAGTGACAGAATGCTCCAAATAGAGTAAGTACATAGGCAATTTAAAGAGTAAATACATTCCAGTAAATAATTAAATTAAATGACAGTCATCAATTGATTACCGGCGGTTTTGCACTGGTCCGTTGTACAAATCGGATTTCGTTTGGCGGCTTTCGCCCAAAGATGGGGCACGTCAGGAATGAGCTTCTCATTCCGAGGGGTCGAATTGTTGTTGATCCGCTTGGAGAACCATATGGAAGAGAATATGTAAGCTTCTGAAGTCGATAACCTGGCGAATATGGAAATATGTCAATCAAACGGTACACGTGTGGATTCGTACCTACAGGGTAAAAGGTAGAAATACATGTAGTTCAACCCACCGGTACTTTTGTGGTCTGCGTAGGGTCGAATTTTGTTATAAATCAATGATCATCTTTGTGCATCTTGAACATCATCATATTATGATGTTCATATTATGAATATGTCAGTCAACTTTCAGCAGTAAGGAAAACCAAAACTCTATACTTGACACTCATCATTCCCTTTATTGCCAAAACGTTATTTGGTACATTGCCGGTTACGACTGTAGTAGGTATCAGTATGACGGACCGTCATTGACGGTTAGTGCCTCATTCTTTCATTCACAAACAACTGAAAGAACAGCGGAAACGAAGGGGTTGTAGAGTTCATTGTCCTCCCTATGAAAACAGTCGGTATGATAACGAAAGAGGATACTCAAGGGAAGCTGGAAATGACGAAGATAACGTCGAGTGAACCGAATCAGAGCATCTTCCGGTTCTATCATTCTACACCTAACGACAAGTTTTCTGATTTCTACCGACAAAAGGACACCCCGGAAATACTGGTACTTGCAATCATATCACTCATGCTACCAGAAGGAGTAGTAACAGGCCCAACAAAAAATTGGCACAGTTGCCTAAAAATCTGTCAGTCGCGCTCTTGTACTGATATCATCGTGCTTCTTTCAATTTGTGCATTAGTCAGAAATTTGGGTAATACGTACAATTATTGGTACGATTCCAGTAAAAAATAATAATTTTAAACGAGGTGCCTAATTGTACATCTTGGAGTTCTACTACTTACTTACTTCAGGGAACGATTTGACGTTCAGACAAAGGTTGAGCAATGCACTGCGCGCTATTGTTACAACCAAACGTCGGATTTCAGTCGAATTTAATTCAACGCCGCGAAACAACCCTTTGGGTTCATTCACGATCACTAACGAATTTTCACAGGATTTATACTACGCGCTCAACTGCCCAATTCCAGAAAAGGAATGTCACTCGAAAATAGTGACGTTCCGATATTAGTAATATCGATACATTTGTTTTGATACTTCCGATATTTGTATCGATATCAAGAATTATATCGGGATATCGAATGAAGCTTTACAGTATCGAATTGAAATATCGAATCCAGACTACATCGGAAGGAGGTTACTTACCTATGTCCAACATAGCCAGCCGTGACACCTAAGAAGGAGAAAGTAGAAGAAGGAGGAGGTTACATTAAATTATACAGGCTACCACCATTGTGCTGTGCGTTTGCCGTTTGTTTATGTTTATTTATGTATGTTCGTCTTTCACCGGAACATTTGGACAGATTGTTGTTTTTTGCGAACTTTACTTCTGAAGAGTGGGGTTTGTAATTTTTTTTAAACATTCGCCACAATATATTTTCCATTCCACTCTTTGTACTTTTTGGACTTTACTTCCAAAGATTGGGGTTTATTATATATTTTTTTAAACATTCACCAAAATATGTTTTCCACTCTTTCTACTTTATGATATAGATAGATAACAATAAAAACTTCAAAATCTACCCAAGGGTACTATTTCCACTCCTATAGTATGTACCAAAACTGATCATAATACTGAGATAGGTGGATCATTGTAGGCCTAAACACGATTTATTTTTTGAATGGAATTACAGAATTTGAGGATAATAATAATATTATAATATTATTATCCTCAAATTCTGTAATTCCATTACTTACCTATATTGCAAAAAAAAAAGTAAGAATTATCGATATCAAATGATACTTTCAATATCGATATTTCCGTGCTTTCGATATTGATTTGATACCAAATATCGGATCGAAAGGAGTATCGGAACGTCACTACTCGAAAATAATAATTTGCACCTGCACATATTTCGAAGCAGATTCCTATTGATATAGAACCTTCGCTATCAGTAACATACAGAAGACATTCAGCACCGGGCACAGAGTAGACCATTCAACAAACATGATTTCCAGCGTCTAACCAATATGAAATAAAATGTACCACAAAACCTCGTTTTTTAGTTATTGAAGGTAAAAATAAGAAAACAACCAATCAATTTATTCCACAATGTATACTCTGCTGGACTAGGACTAAATCCCCCACAGTACCCTGATCAAGACGAAGCGACCCATAAAAATTGCAGCTAACCATACTTCCCCTTGATCCCCACAACCCGCAGTGATTGGCAGCTGGGAAGTACCAGGAACAAGAAGGACGAGGACCATCACGTCAGGGTGTTCACTAGACTAGTTACTAAGGGGAGGCGACTAGATGGGTAACTAACAGGCAGACGGCAGGAGGTACGTTGCAGCCCAACGCTAGGCTGGCAGCCGGTCAAACGGTCCTTGAGGTACTACAGTCCAAACATCCAAATCAGATGACTCCTAACCTAGACACATTCCTTAATCAAGATATTTTACCGACAATGAAAGCTCTTGACGTGACTGGGGACCATATTGCAAAAGTAGCACGTCTTCTTAACGGAAGTGCGGGACCCAGCGGCACTGATTCAGAGACATGGCGGGACTTACTGCTACGTTTTGGGGCCCATAGCAGCTGGCTAAGGGAAGCAATTGCAGCCTTACTCAGACGGTTGGCCAATAATATTGTGGAATGGGACCAAATACGGGCGTTACTTGCTCGAAGGGGCGTTGCCCTGGACAAAAATCCGGGCATAAGACCAATAGGGGTTGGGGAAGTTCTCCAAAGAATTTGCGCCAAAACGATGGCACTTCTGACCGGAATGGACTTGAGGAAAGAATGCGGGGCCGATCAACTGTGCGCAGGATCAAAAGCTGGGATTGAGAGCGCAATCCACGGGATGTCCAGGCGATTTGAGAACAATGAAACTGAAGGGATGCTTCTAATAGACGCCACTAACGCCTTCAATGCACTGAGCAGACCTCTGGCTCTGTGGAATGCAAGAGCTCTATGGCCTCGGTGTGCTAGGTTTCTTTTCAGTACCTACAAGGGATTCCCAACC
The DNA here is from genome assembly GCA_963920205.1 of Stenodema calcarata. Classification (NCBI taxonomy): domain Eukaryota; kingdom Metazoa; phylum Arthropoda; class Insecta; order Hemiptera; family Miridae; genus Stenodema; species Stenodema calcarata. The sequence goes on from OY986064.1 coordinate 15,292,240, forward strand.
ACTGTGTTTCGGCAGAGTAACGAGTTCATCCTAAGTCGAGAGGGCACTACGCAAGGCGACCCATTGGGAATGCTCATGTATGGAGTCGGGACATTACCTTTAATAAGAAGCTTAAAAGGAGCAAGTTATCAGCAGAACTGGTATGCCGACGATGCAGCATGTATCGGAACACTTCGTGAACTCAAGGAATGGTTGTCACTTCTTCAAGTCGAGGGTCCAAAGTGGGGGTACTATCTTGAGGCAAAAAAGAGCTACCTGATCATCAAACCCGACATGGAAAGAGAAGCACAAGCCATTTTCGAGGGATCGAGCCTGAATATTGTATATTCCCAACGTTTTCTTGGAGGTGTCATAGGCAGTCAAGAATCTAAGATTGAGTTTGTCAAGGGAAAAGTGCAGGGTTGGGTAGAGAGTACCAGGATGATGGCAGAGGCAGCAACAAAAAGCCCTCAGGCAGGTTATGCAGCATTTACCAAATCTCTGTCCAGGGAGTGGGATTTCACACAGAGGGTAGTTGGAGGATGCAAACAAGAATATACACCCTTACGTGACTGCATACAAAACACATTCATTCCGGCAATCATAGGAGGGTCCGTCAGTGATGTTGAACGCGAGGTTTATGAGTTACCTGTGAAATTAGGCGGACTGGCGCTTCAGGACCCTGTCAAAACAGCCAATGTCAAGTTTGTTGGCTCTGAAAGGGCTACTCGATTCTTGGCAGAATCAATCAGAGCAGGAGGAGAGTGCAACATGGAGCAGCATGAACAGGAAATAAGTGCAGTCCAAGGTGAGGAGAGAACGCTCAATGCAGCTGCTGCCACAGCAAAGCAGGAGAGACTATTCCGTGTCCTCCCAGGAAAACAAAGAAGGACCCTTCAACGAATTGTACAGGCTAATGCCTCGCAATGGCTGACAGTAATACCTCTGCAGCGGGATGACCTGGACCTTTCACCCATGCAGTTCCGAGTTCCGAGAAGCCTTGGCACTGAGGTATGGAAGGGAACCTCAAGCTCTACCCACGAGATGTGACGGCTGTGGCAAACAAATGAATCTGTGTCACGCTCTAAATTGCAAGAAAGGGGGACTGATAAAACATGGCCATGACCAAATCAGAGACCAGTGCGCAAAGATGGCAAATTTAGCGTGGAACTCTGTGGGCGTGGAACCAGTCATGCAGGAAAATGATGATGGAACTCCAAGGCTGGTGGCAGACATCAGGATTCACGGCCTCTGGGATGTAGAAAGGGCGGCGTACTTGGACACCCGCGTAATTAACGCAGACGCCCCCTCCTATGCCTCCCAGGATTGGTCAACAGTCTCCCAAAACGCGGCAAACGCAAAATACGACACAGCAGCAGAAGATTTACGAGGCTCATTCACTCCGTTGGTCGTTTCTTGCGAAGGAGCTCTCCACAAGGAGTACTCTGCCTTCCTGAAGAGACTATCGGAGGTTCTAGCCATCAAGTGGTCAAAGCCACTGTCACAAGTGACACAGCGGGCACGGGTAAAAACTCAGATGTCGGTTATCCGGGCAGTGTCACTGAGGCTGAGGGGATCAAGGCGGAAGGTCAGGTGCCTTGGATTGGAGGACGGCGCCCTAATGCCTCTAAATGGTGCTGTAGGAAGCCTGATGGACTCCTGGAGTTCTCTGCCCACTTGGCTTCGAGCACATTGAAACAAGGGCAAAATCAATTTGTGGATCCATCGTTCCATCATTATTCATCACTACCTAATGAATAATCCCCATATATTATGTGATCAACCGAATCAAAAACATACAGAAGGCATTGAATAGTTTGGATACCTTACTCAACGCATTTGCATCAACCAATCAAACAGGCGCGGATCTAGCTCGATGTTGTGGGGGGGGGGGGGGGGGGATGCGGGGTGCCTACTTTCAGGGGCTCTTCATCAAAAATATTATTTATTTAATATTAAATAGGTATTAATGTTTGATTGGTTGATGCAAATGCGTTGAGTATGGTATCCAAACTATTCAATGTCTTATGTATGTTATTGATTCGGTTGTTTTCTCAAGGGCGGGTTGTGGGGATCAAGGGGAAGTATGGTTGGCTGCAATATTATAACATATTATGTTACTTATAAAGTTTATTTTTTCATGGTGATCTGAGCGGTAGTATAATTATTTGGTAATAAAGTGGTGGTTAAAATTCTTGACACAACGGTTCATTATCTTCTTTGTACAGATCACCCTTCTGTCTAGATCACTAGGTCTAAATGTCTAGATCCTAAATGTTAGAATAACTATTATTATCAATTATCACTAATTATTAACAATTTTATCAAGTACCTAGTGAAAATTATTATAATTTATTGTTAGGTATTAATAATTCGTATTTATTAGTAATAATAATTATTATTAATTATGATTAATTAATACGATATAATTCTGGGGTTTTTAATACTACGTCGGTAATAATTTTTCTATAAAAGAAGTACCTACCAACAAACATTCGAAATTACCTTCATTTCAGTAGCACGAAACGCATCTCAGAACAACAAACTCGACATCACTTAAGCCATATGATGTTCCAAAGAGCTTTTAGTATGAAAATGGACCTGTATTTCAACAGTTTGAGTCACGATCGTGTTGTGAGGCACAATCTTTGAGCCGTCATTGTGAACGAACGGCTGGTCCTACAAAGCTGCGGATGGTCTTAAAAAATTCTACGGAACAAACTCTATCTAAACATGAAATAAAAAACATACCGTTCTATATGAATTTTTCTAGATATGAGATTTTCAAATTTTCAAAATTTGTTTTGAACCCCTTCCCCTTGACCTAGGGTTCTGAAAAGTTTCGAGGACCATTGTGGGGTTGGTCGAAAACCATAAAAAAAATTTGGTAATTTTGACTCAACGCTAACTGGGCAAAGTGGCGCGGACGGCGTACGGCGGACGGACGGATTTTTTTTTATTCGGTTTTCTGAATCTACGTATCTTGAAATGTAAACCAACAAATTTTGAGGGGGGGTTAAAAAAATTTTTTCTTTGGGCGATTCCAATGGTTCATTATCGAAGATAATAAACCAAAAAAACAATTGAAAAACAAAGTGCATTTGAAAAGAAAATACACTGCCAATTCTTTATCCCCCTGGTTTTGCATTCATGCAACATACATAATATTTCACAAACCAAGAGTTTATTGGCTTTGTGTGGAACTGGGCTTAGTAGTAAATTTATTGCACTCAACGAGTCAGTGCACAAGATGACGACGTCGCCTGCAGATGAGCTCTCCAAGGCATGTATCACCCCCATCTTGACTCCTACCAACTCTGCTGTGAATGAACTCGCGTGCGAAGACAGCTTGAACATCCTTCCCATTCCGCTAGTCTCGTCCCTTTCTGTTACTGTCGGTCTCTTTTGGCTACAGTTCCAAAACTATTCGTCCGATCCAAAATTATTTTTTTTCTTCTAAAAGCTCGTTAATTTTACATTCAGACCCCATATATGAAATGTTACTCAAGCCCCCTAAAATACCCATACCAGCTCGCTAAAAACCCGTACTGTTGTGACATCCACGTGTTTTGGGCTAACTGTTCGCTATACTTAACTCCGAACATATCTGTCCAATTCAAAATTTATTTTCTTCAGACCAAAGCTGGTTGCATTTACTATTAGACCTTGTTGGGGATTGCGATGGCTGTACTAAGCTCAGGGGCGAAATGGACTGTATATTTGAGAGTGAATTTAAATTATGCGTTTCAAAAGAGGGGGTAAACTGCTCGGGTAAACATATGTACGTAAGAAGTAGTTACTCACGAAATTTGCAGCGCCGCAGACGACCGCCGGCCGGCGTGAAGAGAAGAGTTGAGCTCCGACGAAGATCGTACACGTTTACGTGCAGAAAGGGGGGATGTACTTATGTAAATTGTAATTAGACAGCCGAGTACGAGATCTTACTTTGAACAATAGTAAACTACGATAAATAATGAAACTGTGATGGCACAAAAGAGAGAGAAATGCGATGACGCGAGAGGGTTGCCGATAACGGACGAGGAGAAGACAGACTGCCTGGTGGCGAGGGGAAGCAGGTTTTCACCTGTTTCGGTAGGGAGCAGCACCTCCCGGACCACACTGATTTAGCGCCCCATTCCAAGGGCGCGTACAGACCTCATATTATGAGTATGGGTGTTTAAGCGTGCTGGCATTGGTATTTTAAGGGACTTGATTAACATTTCATAATATTATTTCATTATAATATAATTATTATAATATATTATGTGGTCTGCAAGTCAAATTAACTAGTTTTGAGACGAAATAAAGAAATTTTGGATCGAACGAATAGTTTTGGAGCTATATCCAAAAGAGTGAGATAAATCCGTTTTTTTAACGCTTTTTGAGAAATTAAAACATAAGACTAAGATATAAAACCTCTTTATGACGCGGGGCACATTTCAAGTCAGTTGGGTCGAAATTCCGGTAGAAGCACCATTCTGATCTATTATTCTGTTCAAAATTGTCTTCAAATCATTTTCTCATGTCATTTTGGCCGGTACGAAGCAAGAAAAATGACCGTAACAATTAATTTGCACTTTTGGGGAAAAAAATTGGCTGTTTTGCAGAGCTCTATCTTGGGTTTCAACAGGTGTACGGAGTTTTACTACCACTGAAATTGTAGGGAATTTCAATACTTTAAAAATGGACCGAATGACTTTTTCGCCAAGTGGCTGCATAACTACTAAAACTAGTGCAATCATTTCGCATGAAATCTCCAGTTTTTCCAGGATATCTTTGCTATCCCACCTTTTTCTTGCCTAATATTCCTTCTACCTCTGTTACTGTTTTATTTTTATTTACCCTCCGTCCTTTCTTTTCCTTCTCCTTTCCCTTTCCTTCTATTTTACCGTGAAATGTTGCCCCCGCCTGAGCCCCGAGGGGGGTGGGGGGTGGCAATAAACCCTTTGCCCCCCCCCCCCTCCAAATCCGCGCCTGCAATCAAATGACATCTCGTGCGCATCTCATGCAATCTGGAAACCCTGATTGGATCAAAATTCAGAATTCGTTGCCGCTTGTTTCAGAATTATTTCTCCAACTATGATTTCTGACATCAAAACCGCCTTTACGTATGTATTCGTATGTTACGGTGTACTCGACACAACTTCCTAAGAATGGTCCGGCCATCAAGTTCTTTCATCCCACATTAAAAAGAATTCAAACCCTTAGCGGTGTATACTCTGTTATGTATATGATACTTACAGAATGGCCAAAATGAAAATGTCCATTTTTTTCTCGCGAAACGGTGAAGTGTGACTGACCTGTGACCAGACAAGACTGATTTGAAGTTTCTCCAGGGCGGAAGGAAGATACCCCGGTCTATCTGTCTATCAAACTTCTACTCCTACAGTGCCCCAGATAAACTTGCCGAGGAATTTCTCCATTGTTACAATAGGTAGTGCAAATTCAAAGCTTCTTTACTTTTGGTGAGAGCAGAATCCAAACATAACTTGGAGTCAAGTTTGTTTGAAACCAAACCTTCAATATACGAACCTAATACCTTCAATATACGATACCTACAGATTGTTTGCCTTTTTGACGTACAAAGTATCTAAATTATGTTGACCTCATGGTTGTTAAATTTGAGAATTTGAATGTCAAACAATCCAATTCCTGCATTATTATCAGCACATTGACTAATTCATTAGATCGACAGAAAATTGGCACGTCGTTTCATTCGAGTGACGTCATTCTCAACAAATATTTGGCGAACTAGTAGCTATTTTGAGGTTAGCGTATGTGGAAGAGCCTCGTCTCCCAATACAGACAGCACTGTTCGACAGACAGACTTTTTTTTCGAAATGTTTCACATTTTTCGAGTCGAATCTCGATCTTGTCAAAAGGCTCATCATCACAAATGAATTCTCCAGTTGAATCGGGATCGACGTTTACGTGAACAGCTACTTACAAGTGAACAGCTCTGTTCAAATTAAAGTTTACAAATTGTTCTTTGAGTTAGTTGATACGATTTGATAAACCAATAAAGTTCTGACGATTCGTGGTTTTCCTTGTTCACTGACTCAGTATCACAGAGGGAATTCCCCTAGTACATCCTTTGCTATTATATTCCACAGTTAACTAAAAGTAAAAGTGACAATGCGAGCTTGGATGTAGAGTATGCACCACGAATCGACTGACGAACTTACACAATTGTCCTCATCTGCCAAGGAAAATATCGAAGAAACGACATGTGAGTATCGATTAATGTAGTTTGATCACATAACTAAGACATGTAAGGACAAACGTTTTCAAAAAATATTCACTAAATTACTTCGAGGGTTCAATCAATACATGGGTTACCAAGTTTGATTTCCTGCACGTTGTCAAGGGCTCCAGGGGCTTGAATAATAATTTTTAGGGAAATGTAAAATTCTGAAACAACTCCATTTTAACTATTCCAGGGAGATTCATAATATGAGATACATATTGTGTGGATTTCTAGAAAAAAAAAAACAGTTTAACAATTTAACAATTTAACTGTTCCATGAACATAGGTTGTACCATGGGACACTTGTTCTTCCCAATGAAACTTACTTTGCTTTTCAACCTGTTGATGAACTAGAGGTCCTTGAAGCTCTAACATCCATTGGGTCTGATGCTGTTGGTGCCGATGGCCTTCCTCGTAGGTTCATCTTTCTTGTCCTGCCACTCTTACTGCCCCACATCAACCATATTTTCAATTTCGCCATTATGTCATCCTCATTCCCATCCTCATGGAAACTTGCTCATGTTCTCCCACTGCCGAAAATTAGCTGCCCTAAGTCTTTTGGTGACTACAGACCGATTAGCATCCTTCCCTTTTTAAGTAAAGGCTTTGAACTTCTGATCCACAAGCAGGTTATTAACTCCACACATGATAAATTATGTCAGTTTCAGTCTGGTTTTAGGAAGCGGCATAGCTGTGAAACAGCTCTGCTTCATGTCACTGATGACATTAGGCTTGGTTTTGAGAGGTCCGAATGCACTGTTCAGGTGCTTTTGGACTTCAAGAATGCCTTTGGTTCAGTGGATCACTCACTGCTGGTTTTTAAACTTTTCCACTTCTTTAAATTCTCCACCTCCGCATGTAGCATGATGGATGAGGTGGTTGATCTTGGTGTGCGCTGTGACGGGAGGCTCACTTTCTCGGGGCATATTGATGGCATTGCGGGACGAGCTCTGAGAGCCTTGGGGTTCCTCAAAAGGAATACCCGCGAATTCTGCAGCGTGAATGCCTTGGTTGTTCTTTACAAGGCTTTAGTTTTTAGTTGTTGGGTTTTAATGTAATAGAAAACTCAACACTAAAATATAAAACTTGAAACTGTATATTTCGAGACAGAAAAAGAAGCACATGGCAAAAACTGAATGATTTCTTGAGGTTAAAAGATTACAGAATAAAAAGAGTTTTTGTTATAAAAAAAAAGGAAAAAGATGAAGATGGATACTGCATGAAGGTGGAATAGATGAAGATGGCTAATGCATGAAGATGGCTCCGTTGTGGAGGAACAATGAGAGGGCGCCACTATGCATGATGGTGTAGCATGGAGGAGAAGGTTACTCTCCCACATCACTCCCCTCCCAGTGACAGCGAGTGGAATCCAGGTACTTTGAAGGAAAACGCACGTGGCGTCCACATCTGGTAGCAGTAGGCGCAGGAGCTGGTAGTGCAGGGGCTGGCAGTGCAGGAGCTGGTAGTGCTGGTTGGTGAGATACGGAGGTTTGCAGGGGTGACGTAGAAGTGCTGGGGTGAGCACGAGGTGGCAGTGAATTGTGTTCTATGTGGTTGGGCTCTGCCAGTAAGAAGGCAGGCTTGAGTCTGTCAATGGAGACTGTCTGGGTCCCTCTGGGCGTATCAATCTTGAAAACTTTGTCAGTTCTTGATATTACACAAAATGGGCCATCATAAGTAGGTTGAAGAGGTCGACGTACTGCATCCTGTCGGAGGAAGACATGAGTGGAGGTTGCAAGATCATGGTGCACATAAACTCCTTTCTTTGTATTGTGTTTGAATGTGACAGGGCGGATGGATTGGAGGTGGGCACGTAATGCTTGCACAAACGTCGGAACATCAGGTGGAGGTGCTGGAGTCACGTCCATGAAATCAACAGGCAGCATAATTGGCTCTCCATAAACCAACTCAGCTGGAGTGACGTTGAACTCAGATATCAGGTAGGAACGTAATCCAAGCAAGACAGTGGGAAGCTTAGAGATTCAGTCTTCAGACAATTGAGCCTTCAGTGCCGATTTGAGGACTCTGTGCCATCGTTCAATTGCTCCGTTAGCTGCTGGATGGTATGCGGTTGTTTTGATGTGATCAATTCCCAGGAGCTTGGTTACACAGTCAAACAACTGGCATTCAAACTGCCTGCCACGATCTGTTGTCAGCCGTTGGGGTACACCATACCGCGAAATCCATGAGTGGATGAGAGCAGAGGCAACTCCTTCAGCCGATATCTCTACAAGAGGTATTGCTTCAGGCCACCTGGAGAAACGATCAATGATAGTTAAAAGGTAGCAATATCCTTGAGATAGCGGAAGAGGACCAACAATGTCAACGTTAATGTGACTAAATCTCCTGTCAGCAATAGGGTAAGACCCAATAGCACTTGATGTGTGGCGAGATGTTTTAGCCCGTTGACAACCAATACAGGTTTTAGCCCACAGAGAGACATCACGTTTGAGGGAAGGCCAGCAAAATCTGTTTTGGACTAGATTAACGGAGGCTGAAACACCTGGGTGTGCAAGGTTGTGGGGAGAGTCAAAAACTGAGCGTCGGTATGCAGCAGGCACAAATGGTCTGAGTTTACCAGTGGAAGGTTCACAGACTAATATGCTACCATCATCAAGGGCCATTTCCTGAAATTGCATAGTTGAGGATTCAGAATGGCGCAGGCCCTGGAGTTCTTCACAGGTTGCTTGGGCTCTAGCAATATCCTGGAGAGAGACAACTGTTGGGATTGTAAGGGAGGAAATCCTAGAACAGACATCTGCAGGAATATTAGAAGCACCGGGCACATGACGAATATCAGTTGTGAACTGTCCAATGAAATCCAGGTGTCGTAATTGGCGTGGAGAGGCCTTGTCTGGTTGTTGAGCAAAAGCATAAGTTAGTGGCTTGTGGTCAGTGAATATTGTAAACTGTCGACCTTCCAACATGTGGCGAAAATATTTTACTGACAAGTAGGCTGCCAACAACTCTCTGTCATAGGTACTATATGCACATTGAGCAGAACTCAGTTTTTTGGAAAAGAATCCCAGTGGCTCCATAACTGCAGCACGGAACTGTAGAAGAGAAGCACCCACAGCAAAGTTTGAAGCATCTACCATAAGGACTAGAGGTAGAACACAGGAGGGATGAGCTAATAGCGTTGCATTGGAGAGTTCAGTCTTGAGTTGTGTGAAAGCTGCCTGAGTGTCAGGAGTCCAATCAAGGGTGCGGCGATCTCGTTTTTTAGGGGAGCCACACAAGTCAAAAAGAGGCTGTTGGATAACTGCAGCATGTGGAAGCGACCTTCGATAAAAATTCACAAGTCCCAGAAAACGGCGAAGTTCCTCAACGGTGTTTGGGACTGGAAAATCAAGAATTGTCTTGACCCTATCAGGAAGTGGGGCTATACCCGAGCTGGTGATGCGATAACCCAAAAAGGACACCTCTGAGACACCAAATTCGCATTTTGCAACATTAATGCAGAGTCCATGGGCATTTAGGCATGATAGCAACTGATGTAGGTGGTCTTTGTGCTCAGCATTGGATGATGAGGCAATCAAGATATCGTCAATATATGAATATACAAATGGCATATGCTGAACAATAGAGTGGAGGTAGCGCTGGAACGACTGGGCAGCATTCTTGAGGCCAAATGGTAACCGGAGCCACTCAAACAAACCAAAAGGTGTGATGACTGCAGTTTTGTGGATATCAGCTTCAGCTACTGGCACATGGTGGAAAGCGCGTACTAAATCCACTTTAGAAAATATAGTTGTACCTTCTAACTGAGAATTAAAGTCTTGAAGGTGGGGTATTGGATATCTATCTGGGACCGTGACAGCATTGAGTGCTCTGTAGTCGCCACAAGGTCTCCAAGTGCCATCCTTTTTTCGGGACATATGTAGTGGGCTGGCCCATGCACTTTGAGATGGACGGCAAATCCCTAGATCCATCATGTGCTGGAATTCTAGCCGGGCTTGAGCAAGTTTGTCAGGTGGCAGCCTACGAGGACGAGCTGAAACAGGTGGCCCATTGGTGAGTATGACATGTGAATAGTTGGTAGCTGGTGTGGAGGCAGCTGGATTGTCTGCTAGTAAATTGGTGTAATGCTGGAGAAGTTTGGCATATTTACGGCCTGGATCAACTAAATGTACAGATGGCAGATCCAAAGTATTGATAGAAGAGCCTGATTGAGAAAGGTTTGTTTTAGTATCAATCAAACGCTGGTGTTTGATGTCAATTATAAGTCCAAATTTGCATAAAAAGTCGGCACCAATGATGGGACAGCGGACATCAGCAATAACAAAAGGCCAACAGAATGTGCGACGCAATCCAAGGTCAATGTTGAGGAGGGTTTCCCCATAAGTTGCAATAGGAGTACCATTTGCAGCAAAAAGATTGTGCTTAGAAGTAGGACGGGATCGAGAAGTGTCAGGCGGAGTCACTGAAATGTCAGCACCACTATCGATTAAAAACTTGACATTTGTATTACGATCGTGGACAAATAGGCGACAGGTTTGATTGCCCACACTCCCATTGGCCGCTGCTAGAGAGGGGGCTAGTTGTTTTCCGGACACGGGGGTACATAACCACAAGGTGTGACACATCGTGCCTTAGTGCCATATCGTTTATGATAGTAGCAAACACTGGGCTGCCCATTATTGTCAGACGGAGCCGTGCGTGACGAATTAGGATGTCCTTGTGCGTTGGATGAGGAACGTGATTTTGAACGAGCTCGAGTACTGTTGACCAGAGATTGTACTTGAGTAGTCAGCTGAGCAAGTTGAGACTCAATGCGTGACAACCTGTCTGAAGGAACTTTTGAAACAGCATCTACAGAGGGGGTTACCTCAGACACTGATCTGGCAAACTGATTGGGAGTATATTCTAATATTTTGTCAGCCATTGTAGCCAAATTATCTAAAGGATCAGAGCTAGTGGCTAAAATTGAACGAACGTTGACGGGAAGGCGTTGAAGAAACATGGTACGTAAAAAATCATCTTGGACTTGGGTACCTGCCAAAGAACGCATTTCTCTGAGGAGTTGAGAAGGCTTCCTGTCTCCCAAATCGAGTTCTGTCAACAGCTTGTTAACTTTCAAACCATCAGATATTTCGAATTCTAGTTCCAAACGCGTCATTAAATCAGTATAGGGCGTGGCAGATCTTGGTTTACATAGGAAATCCGAAATGAGTTCAGCTACGAGTACATCAGAATCCAAACTGGCGAGAACGTAATTGAATTTGGTGAGTTCAGTTGTGATGGGTGCATTGAAAAATTGGGCGTCCACTTGCATGCGCCAAATTCGCACATTGCGACGCCAGAGAGGCGGAATTTTGATGCCAACCCTGGCAATAACTGGTTGATTTCCGTCGGCGTGAGGTTGTTGGGGGTTAGAGACGCCACCAACTGACTCTGAGCCAGAAGTTCCATCAGCTGGTACTAAGACCATGGTTTCAAGAGGTCGAGTACGAGAAGTAATTGTAGAAAATAATCAAACGTTACCTTGAAAACGCTAAAGTAAGGTTACTTGCAATGTGGTCTGGCTGACTGATTGCTGTGTAGTAGAGGTAGGTAGTCGAACTCGGAGCCAGTTGAGCTGAAAAACCGCCGATAAGTGAGTTGAAGTGAACACTTTTGAATACGGGGTGAACACTTTAGTTGTTGGGTTTTAATGTAATAGAAAACTCAACACTAAAATATAAAACTTGAAACTGTATATTTCGAGACAGAAAAAGAAGCACATGGCAAAAACTGAATGATTTCTTGAGGTTAAAAGATTACAGAATAAAAAGAGTTTTTGTTATTAAAAAAAGGAAAAAGATGAAGATGGATACTGCATGAAGGTGGAATAGATGAAGATGGCTAATGCATGAAGATGGCTCCGTTGTGGAGGAACAATGAGAAGGCGCCACTATGCATGATGGTGTAGCATGGAGGAGAAGGTTACTCTCCCACAAGTTCTACCCCTCCTGGAATATGCATCCCCGGTATGGACACCCTGCTATGCAGTGCACAAATACACGTTGGAGAGAGTGCAGAACAAATTTCTTCGATATGTGGCGTATAAGCTTGGCATTGCTTCTACCGATGTGAACTATGAATACCTACGTGGAGTTTGCCTTTTGCTGCCCCTTGAGAAGCGTCGTTGCATGGCTGACCTCACTTTGCTGTTTAAACTCATAAACAACCTGGTCTCCTGCCCTGTTCTTCTATCCAGAATTAATCTCCGGGTTCCACGGTTGTCTGCACGTTCTCCGCCGCTGTTTGGTGTTCCTTTCTCGCCAACAAATTACCAGCTCAACCGCCCCCTTCGTCGTATCCCAAGAACTGCAAATCTCTTGTTGAACTTGAATCCCGATTTTGATTTTTTTAATGACTCCCTCTCGAAGTTGAAGACTGTAGTCTGCAATACCCCTAGTGCCATCCTATAGTGAATTACCCATGTCTCTTATCCGTGGTGCCTAAATTGTAAAGTCTGTATCATTTCTTCCTTTTTCATAATCATATTTTAGTTTTGTATAATCTGTCTGTATCACTGACCACTAATGTAATTGGGCTTGCCCGTAATAATGAATAAATAAATAAATAAATAGCATGATATCATCTTACTTAGCTGGCCGTAGTCAACAGTTGCGGATTGGTTCAGTTTTTTCTCGCCCTCGTAGGTTGGAGTGTGGCGTTCCACAGGGCACTGTTCTCGGTCCTTTACTTTTCTCGCTCTTTATTAATGACTTGCCGTCCCAATTGCAATCATGCATGTACCACTTATTTGCAGATGATTTTCAGGTTTATTTGAGGGCACGGAGAGAGGACATGTTTGATGCAATAGGATTGGTCAATAGGGATCTTGGCCTGATCGGCAATTGGGCAAGGGCTAATGGTATCTGTCTAAATCCTAAGAAGACCCAGAGCATAGTTTATTCGAAAAAACCTTTTCCCACTGACTCTGTCCCCCCAATCCTTGTGGAGGGTGAGGTTGTTCCTTTTTCTGCGACAGTGATCAACTTGGGGGTGGTGTTTGGCGAGGACCTTTCTTGGAATGCCCATGCACTACATGTCTCTAGGAAGGTATATGGGGCCCTCTCTACATTGAGAAGGCTTGGTAGGTTTACTCCCTCAGCACTTAAGCCTGGTCTTGTGGCACTAATAATGCCCATCTTCCTGTATTGCGATTCCGTCTTCAGTGCCTCTCTTTGTAGCATTCCGGCCCGTCGTCTTGAGGTCGCATATATGCGCAGCACAAAATTGAGTTCGGAGATAGGATGGAGCCATACCACGCAGTACCTTGAATACCATCAGACACAACCTATATTTAAAGATCGAGGCCCATGAATTTGGTCTTGAAAGCCTCGAGGTGATCACGCGTCCTGAGTCCGAAGGCATAACGCACACAACAGTTCTATATAACTGTAGGTCCCGCATAACTTGTGAAGACGTGCATCACAGGATTATATGTGAGAGGTCGCCAACGTCCGAAATTCGGATACGGCACTCCAAGAAGAAGATTGTATTTTTATAACGCCATTAATCTTAAGTCATTTGATGTACACTATGAGGGACTAGTCCTATGTACAATAAACTTTTTTTCAATTTCAATTTCAATTTCACTGATAATAACATCCAGACGGAGCAAGGAAATTTTGGCCTATGAGGTTAGTAACAAAGCTTCTTGTAACCTTCAGTTGCAACTGTAGTAGGTACTTCTAGTATATGAAAAGTTCTTACAATAATTTTTTTGGTTTTGTACTCCAAACTGAAAAATTTGTAACATGGAACATGATTTGGCCTTCACCTAACTGGCTGAAACCGAGCGTCCGTCCATCCGTTACACTTTATTTCTATGCTTTATTTCTATGCTAATCACACTATGAAGCTGGAATTTTGTATGTAGCCTCCTTAGGAGTTGAACTTTAAGCAGCATAGGGCCAGGATGAGCTGAGTGGCTCCTACAGCTAATTTCTATGCTATTCCCACTATGAAACTGTAATTTGGTATGTAGTGCCCAGGCCCCGGGTCAGGTGGGTTGTTCCTACAGCTCATTTCTATGCTATTCCCACTATGAAGCGGCAATTTGGTATGTAGCCTTCTTAGGACTTACACTTCTAGGATCAGCTGGGTGGCTCCTAATGCTAATTTCTACGCTAATCGTGGTTAAAACATGGTCCATACTGATAAAAATTTAGCCGTAAGACTAAAAAAAAGAAGGAATAAGTAGGGGGGGGGGGGGTGCAGGACGTAGGTAGGTAGATACAGTGAGGTGTAAAGTTGGTCTGTTTGTTGTTTCTCCGTTTTCATCAGTTTTTCCAAATACTGGAATATTTAATCATTACCATTCAATTCTACTCATAAAATTCTACTCAGTGTGCCATCAAAAACATTGTATTCGAGAGGCCGTAAAACAAAGGGTCTACCATTTTGGATTCTACGCACTTCTCGATGAAACTTTCAGGGCCATTTGCGGCACAAATCGTAGTAAGTACATTAAATTCATTATCAGTCTTCATTGAAACAACTGCGACAAATAATTTCATAAATTCAGAAAAATCATAAAACTGAATTTTATAGTCAAGGTTCCTACAGCAGTTCCCTCTATAGTGCTATCATCCATCAAACGATCTTTAAAACATAAACTAGCAGTAAATGACTCTATTTTCGGAGCTTGTTTATTTGGAGCTGCTAAATCAATTTCTGCTTCCACAAATTTCCCAACAATAAAAAGCCTTGTAGAAACACGTGGGCCGATTAATTCGTACAGTCGCCAAGGTCGTTCAGGCAGACCTTGATCCCTGATGACAAATATTTCAACAACTGTTCCAAATTCAAATACCACGTTCGTTTATCAAGTGAGTAGCGGTCTCGATGCGATCCATTGGTGAGAGATGCTGCGATTGGTGATTGTTCTGACCGCGGCCGTCGCCGCCCAAGGCGCCACCTATGACAGAGGTAATAAAATAAGATCAATAATTGACTATTGAATGACAAAGTTTTAATACTGAGGTATAACGATGATCAAATGCATGCAATAATCGTTTTAATGAGGATTTGAAACCAGAATTCCAAAATTGCTGAAGTCCAAGATTTTGACTTGTAATTGTACACTTAAATTGACAAAAAAATTATATTCCCCTAGCTCAATATGAAAGAATTCAACATGAATATTGACTTAATTTTAGATGGAAGGGTAAACGGTTTCGGTCCAAATTTTAATAGGTAGGTAAATTAAATGTAGGCATTCAAATTTTGTTTTAAATTTCATTTTATCCTTAACCAGAATTTGGACCAATTTGAAACCAGAATTCCAAAATTGCTTAACTCCAAGATTTTGACTTGGAATCGTACATTGAAATTGAAAAATTATATTTCCCCAGATCGATATGAAAGGGTTTAAAATTAATTTTGACTTACTTTTAGATAGATGGGTAAAAGGTTTTGGTCTAAATTTAAATACATCAAATGTATTCAAATTTTATTTCATTTTTAACCCCGATTTGGACTATTTTGAAACCAAAATTCCAAAATTGCTGAAAATTCCAAGATTTGACTTGGAACTGTACATTGAAATTGAAAAATTATATTCCCCTAGGTCGATATGAAAGGGTTTAACATTAATTTTGACATACTTTTAGATAAAAGAGTAGAAGTTTTTGATCAAAATTTGGATTGAGGGAATTCTTTAAGACCATCTGGAGCGTTGTACAGCTGTTAGTTCACAATGAGGTCTCAAAGGTACAAACGAGAAAACAAATCTTTAATTAAACTGTGGGACTTCAGCCCAATTTCCATACTTGGGAACAGCTGATTCAAACAACACGTGGTTAGTTCGAACTCCCTCCATTCGGTCACCTTCTTGAACGAACACCCAATATTTCAGCTTATTACTCCAATTATTTTGTTGTGTATTGTCGTGGGACTCTCAAGGATTTTGTATACAGAACAGTGATGTAGACCGAAGGGCAATCTATAAAGGAAATGATGAAACGTTGTGGGAAATTTCGCGGAGTTTTTTAAATAATATTTGAAAAGCTTCAGAGACTAGGCTGGGCTGGACTAGGCCATAAACTAGACTAGCTATACAGTTGCATATCACTATGCTTTGGAAAATTGCAAACTAACTACTGAAGGTTTAGAATAGGTATAGGATGGATCCTACAGGACACCTTAGTAACAAAATCAACTTGGTAATTATAGAATTACCATATAGAGGGAGGTAGGAACGCTCCAGTCAGTAGAATGTCAACTCTGTTCGGTTGGGTCCCAACCGTAGGGATATGTTGAATCGAGTGACCCATTCAATGCTGAACACCAAATTTCTCTGGTGTTTCAAACAAATAATCAATTTTTGCAGCAAACACCGTGTTTGCTGCAAAAATGATTATTTTGCTGTTGTTCAGAGAGTCCGGCAGTGGCCCGCGCAGGATCCGCCTGCGAAATCGATGTGCGTATGGACTTGTCGGGCAGGCAGCCTCCAGTCATTCTCGTTGAAGAGAAAGGGCAATGGATACTCGCCGAACCCACGTCCCGCTCGAGACGCAGCAGCTTCATGAACCTCGGCGGCAAGGTAATGCGCCCTTAATTATAGGTACCTAATCATACTGATTTCTGTGTCACAATTTTCGACAACACTGAAATCGTCTACTTCACTCTTTTAGAAAATCATGTTGACTTGCCCTGGAGATCGCAATACCTTGAAGCTCAACGGTCAGAGAGTGAAGGAGGCATACGCCACCTGCAAGTTCTCAGGAGGCGTCAACTACTTTGTCATCAACGGCAAAGAAGTCAAAACTGACAGCCTACAGTGCTCTGAGCGCGTCCAACCGTACGAGTACAACACTGGAGAGTCTTGCAGCGGAGATGGAACTCTGTTGAAGCTTGGATACATGGTGAGTTATCCAGAGACTGTCGAAGTGGGTACCTCACAGCTCAAACAGCAAACTGAAGTCCCAGGCGCCCAGTTTCCAAATTATATTTCAATAGATCATACTACTGCTACTTTGCTAGTCATGTTTACGAGACTCACCTTGGTCATGAAAGATTTTCAAAAATAGCAAATAATGGCAAAACCCCTTAATGATGGTAGATCAAATCGATTTTCAAAATCTTCTAATCAGATTTCAAAAACGACACTTGATTTTTCCAAAGGTCAACAATAAAATCGCTGATCTCATCACCACGTGCCACCGCCTCGCTGACGGCATGACCTACTGGAGCCGTCACATCCTGAACGGCGGAGCTCTCCCAGAGAGGGGCAACGGCGGCAAGAGGCCCGACGAAGAGGGCCGCCCTCAATTTAGCGTTAGGAACAGAGATCTGTTTAGAGGATTCCCACCATACAGATACTACAAACAGGTAAGTACAGCAGTGAAATATGTCAATCGTGAACCTCAACAATGGCGAGTTGGGATAGATTTTCGTTTTTGATGTTTCCCAGGACTTGTAATCAATTAATCATAAAAGTTAAATTACTCACTGATAGTATAACTCTTAGCCTACAAAACCCGCTCATTCTCAATTCTCGTAATGAACTGCAGAAAGCCTCACATTGATTGAATTAGAGCAAGTCAAACTATGCCAGCCTGGCCCCCTTAATTGGCGGGTTGGCATAAGTATTTTCAGGTTCCACCTATTCGAAAAAAACAAAAAAGAAATCCTACAAAAACAAATTATTTAAACAAGAACTCAACTTCCGGCAGTATTCAAACCTACTTCTATAGTATAACATCGAAAGTAGTGTCTGCAATTTAACAGGTGTGGACAGGTTGAGCTGCTGTGACGCTAGAGCTAGACTGATCCTCTGTTCAATGTGGGCCTCCAGCAGCACCAATAACATGTAGGGCCTGTGACGAGCAACAGAGTTCTTAAAATAAATTATATGAAATTATTGTTCATTAGGTGTCAATGGTGAATTTTACTTATGCCAATCCGCCCCTCCCAAAAAATGTCAACCCACCACAACAGAGCTCGCTGACAATCGTGACCGCTTCACAAACTAGAGTTTCCAAATTTTCATTGAATGCAGTACAATCAGCCTATATTTTTCAACTCGTGGAAATTTCAACACACAATGTGCTAAAAACTAAATAGGTAGTAGGAATGTAAAAAGTTACCTACTTACTACTTTCCAATAATCATTTATTTCTAATTCTTTTTCCGAGCGCAGGTCTGACACCCATGAGACTTTGTTGACAACAGTTGTTGTCCCCAGTTACTGGGGATCGAACAGAAGGTACGAGGGAAAGGGTTTCCCCTCAATTCGGTTTTCATTTTGAAAGCACTGTGCCAACTTGCCCCGGTCTCCCTTACAGTTTCAAAGCTTTCGTAGGTTACAATAAAGATTATAACAATATTAGAACTTTGTGCTTACTCTGCAGAATGTGGAATTGGAAGCCCTTTCCGTAGCTATTGGAAGCCGAGAAGCTCAGCAAGTGTTCAACGAAAGACAAGACAAGTGAGTTACTCGTAACCTGAGTCCTTCTGAATGAAACTCTCTTAGCCATATTCATGAAATCTGCCAGCTACCTAGTTTTGGACAGATTTTGATACCACAAAATTGAATGAGAGGTTCCCAAAATTTGAGGAAAATTTCCTTTTTTGGGCTTTGACGGGAAAATTCAACAGCGCGTGAGAATCCCACACCCCAAGCCAACTTCCAAATTTCAGCTATCTCAACCAGTATTTCACTGAGGAATGACATTTATCGAGATAAGAATGTTTTGTTGAACGTCTTGATGAGTTTAACATGGTCTCTGGATCAATTCCCAACTAACAAACAATCCGAGTTTCAGAAATTATAAATTCTATTACTTAATTTTACAGGTTTTTCTCCAAGGGTCATCTGTCTCCCAACGCTGACTTCCTCCTCGAGACTTCTCGTGACGTTACTTTCCTCTTTGTGAATGTTCAGCCGCAATGGCAAGAAATCAACGGAGGAAATTGGAACGCAGTTGAGGTCGCCAACAGATGGAACGCTGCAGCTGTGAGTACACAATTCAGGACTTCATATGTGTCTGAAGTTGTCTGATTTGTTCCCAACATTGTTTACTCATTATTTTTATGTTGATCTAGTGAAGTTGACTAAAGGGGAATATTGAATTCGTTCGAAGAAATGGCACACACTCGTATTTACTTGGTTTTCATAATTATGTGGAATGCAACAATGATCTCTCTCCATGATTTTCTTTCTCCAAGCTATACCTTGGAAGAGTCGAAATTTCCCCAATTCCATGGTGCCATGGAAATATAATGCATTCATGGTCATAGATCCTGTATAAGACGAGTATCTCCGTCATGAACAGTGATATACCTAACAGAATGGATATGTAGGTATGTCTGAAAACGAACCTACTATGGAGAGGACTCTTTTTAAATAATAATAATAATACACATTTGTTGTTATACCAAATATCAGTGACATTATGGTATGTCTACCTCTTTTCAATTTCCCTTTTACCTACATGTTATTCGGGCAAATAGTTTATTCCTAGGCCCTTTGGTGATCACCAGCCACCACTGGTCTAATACCATTAGAATATTGATCTTCAACAATGGCGACTTGATTCTGAACTGAATTTCATTTTTTATGGCAGACTGGCAAGAAATACGAAGTGATCACTGGAGCTCCTGGAAACCTGACTCCCAGAAGCAAGGTCGTATTCCTGGACTACGCCAACCACAGGATGCCAGTCCCTGCTTCCTACACCAAGCTCATCCGTGAAATCGAGGTGATCAAAGAGATTTCCATTTCACTGTTATTCTTATTAGGGACCAGATTTTGTGTGGTGTTTTAACTTGAAATTAACAAAATCCCAATGGGACGATTGCTTTTACAGTCAAACAAGTGCGTTGCTTTGGTGTCTACAAACTTCCCACAAGATGCGGACCCCCAAATCAAGTGCAAAGATGTCTGCAGCTCTTACAACTGGCCAAACATGAAGGACTCCCAGAAGGCAGGTTACGTCTACTGCTGCTCCTACGACGATTTTGCCAGAGCCTTCCCCAAATCGGCTCCCAAAGTCGACTGCAGCGGAGGAATCTTGGCCAACAAGAACCAAGGTTGAAGAACACCCAAAGACTAAAACATAAAGAGAGTTTAAATCCCAGAAAAGAAATTCATGTTATTATTTGTATCACTATGGAATCCCCTTACATTAGTGGTGTTGATTTTTTGGCACACAACATCAGTTGTATGATTTTCGCATACCACGGCGCTATTGTGCGGAAAGCTATTGCAGGAACATCAGCTCTAACGAGCAGGGGCGGCTCGTGGGCTCAGAAACTGGTGGGGCACCAGGGCAATATTTAGGTGCATACCTACCTATTAGGTACTCACTATAGGAACTAAACTCAAACTACCCTTACAGCTAAACTGCTTCATAATTAGTGGTATGCAGCTCTTAGCAAGTCAGGAAACATCGTTCTCCAAAGAGTTCTCTTGAGGAGAGGGAAGGTTACTGACCAGTATCCAGGATTACCGACGAGGAGGTGGCTGCAAGGCAATCCCACCTACCCACCCAAATAATTATCTTCAAAATGATAGGAAGAATAAAAGAGAAATTGTGACTGTACGAGTACTATTCAAAGAGTACATTATAAAGGTAGTCAAAAAATTATATTATTGGAGTTTCTATTACTGGGGTTTTTAAAAATTAGCAATCGCGACCATCTGCTTCCTAGCCGAGTGGTACCTTGAAAACCCCCTCTAAAAATGTCCTCTTATGCCCAGATTGCACATACGTTTTCTTATCCAATCGTATCAAAACATTTTGAACGATTACAGAACAGCAAGATTGATTTCAACTAGCTTTTAGAGTTCGTTGGTTAGCTCAAACAAAGCTCGAGTCAACGAAGTCACCATCAGTTTCAGGGATAACAAATAAAACAGTATTCTCAACGGTTGGCTGAGCTACATAATAATATTATGTATATTACTGTTATTAACGGTTATTAACTGTTATTAACTTACAGAATGTAGAAATCAACAAATGAGATTCCCTTGGGCGAATAGTGATCCATTCAGTCTTGACGACTAGCAAAGCGTTCACGCGTTGCACGTGAGATATTAAATTTCAATGTTTAGTTGATTAATATTATGGAGACAATAATTCACTTTTACTATGATGAGTAAATACGAAGCTAAAAACCACCAGTCAACAAAAATAATATATTCAAAATAATATATTATAACGTCAGGCAACGTTTTGATATCATTCTTATCGAACATGGAAGAAAGCATGGAGGAATGAAACTCCCTTCTTCCTTGACAAGGAACGATTCAACGATCGATTGTTTTCGGCGTTCAAGTTGATTCGATATTTTGGCCACCGCCTGGAATGGCCCCTATTGCGGAACACAGGGTGCCTTCCCCCACCCCAGGAAGCGCCTATACCTTCAACATTGAGACTGGGGCACTTCTGGTCGATCCGATAATCGACTTTTTTAATCGATAAATCGAAACAAAATGCGTTGTGGCCACGACTTCTATCAAAGTCAGACGAAATAGCCGCCCGCCTGCAAGAGCTCAGTGGAAGTGGGTAGTCATGGAAGAAGGGAGATCTCCCTTCTTCCATGGTGGGTAGTAGTAGGTAAGATTTTTTTCTCCTTGTTCTATGTTTTTTCTGTTTTCCTTTGCAAATTTTTGGGTGGGGCGAGGGCCAAGGTGGCCTTATGAACGAGCCGCCACTGCTATTTTCTTCATTATTTCAGAATGTCGAGGCTGGTGAAGAGGCTTTGTAAGAATGTCCGCCACTTGCGACACCGTCTCAACTTTGTTGACTTCAACCCGTCAAACTCTTCAAAAAGCGTTTCAGCCAAACGAGTTCGCGCGCTGCCTCACTAGCAGCTACAATCTCTGCCTCAGTTGTGGAGATCGCAACTGATGTTTGCCTCTGACTATATATATCGATTTCACTTGTTTCTCCCAGTTTCTCCCAAACTGACATATTTTCATTTTTACATTGCAATAGACCTATGACTTTGATCTATATGTCCAAGTAATCTATATGGTACTAATCAGTTGTTTGGGGGATGTTTTTATTCCGCAACCCCGTCCAATTTATCTATATATATCTATATTTATCTTAAATATAAACGCAACATTCGATTATCTCGATAATCGAGTTCACCGGGCGTATAATGCACTAGTACCATCGGTCACACCGAAGAAGTGTGATCATCATTGGGCATTTTAGGTTGAATTGCACGGTTTGAAACGAACCGCGAAAAAAGGAGTTGGTACAAGTTGACCTCCAGGCCACGAGGTAGCGCTAGTGGAGTGGGCTCAACAGGCCGCACTCCAACGTCTGCTGAATACACTCCCCTCCCACCTTTCCCAAAGCTTACCAACGCGCGCTTTTCTCGGACTACGAAGATGACGGTCACTTGACCGTCCGCGCGAACGCTTGAACTTCAAAGAAAGTAAGAAATTGCCCTTACATTGTCCGATTTTTGAAATTCATAAAATACATTTTTTTAACCTTCAAGCCTTGAATTTCAAAAATCGGACAACGTAAGGGCAATTTCTTACTAATACCTACAGTGAATTTAGAAATTTATTTCAAAACTCTAGGTCAATCACAGCCCGAGATACCGATCCTTCAACAACATCCCAACCTAGGTCCTGCATGCCCTTAATTTGACTTGCAGAGCCTATGTATGAAATGTTAATCAAGTCCCTTAAAATACCCATGCCAGCACGCTAAAACACGCGTAGGTACTCATAATATGAGGAACTAAACTAGTGCTTCTTGAGAGTCGGTAGGGTTGGAAGAAAACTAGACTTTCATGCTGACGTTTCGCTATATTTTTATAGCATCTTCGGAGCAAGGAAGATTATATTAATTTGAATGAGGTAGTAGGCAAGTTGAAGAGTATTAACAAGGAGTTAACCCCAAAATATTAAAACAAGGTGTTCACAAAACAAGGTATTGAAGACAAAACAAGAGTTGACATTGACAGCAACCTATGTCATGTGTATGATAATATCATATTATGATGTATGTATCACGGGCAAATCACTCATCTATGATCTGGGGTGGTCTAGTCATACTACGAGTATCTGTCAGAAAGTCTATGGGTCATTACACTCTATGAATAGGTTGTCATATTGTACTCCTGAATGTGTTAGATTGAACCTTGTCAAATCCCTTTTAATTCCAATTTCCACATATATGGTGGTGTCCTATTCATATGTTCCACCGATTCGGGGTCCCTAAGAAGGTTAGAATTGGCTTTCAACAATTGTGTGAGATACATTTTTAAATTAAGACCACGAGGGCATGTCTCACCCTATGTTGATCAGGTGCTGGGCTGTGGGTTAGTCGATTACCTCAAAATACGTCTATTGAGATTCATCCACAAATGTGTCAACAATACGCCATCAATACCCACGTACCTGAGCAACATGTTTTCTCCGGGTCCTTCCCCCCGTTTGGGTGCATTGGCTCAAATTCATGCGCGGAGCAGTTCATTTTCTAATTCTATGGTGGCTGGAGCAAGGATGTGGAATGGCTTGCCACTGGCGATAAGGTCCCTCCCATCGCTTGGCACCTTCATGGGTGCATTGAAGGCGCGTTTCGGGAAATGAGCACTTCCCTCTCTTCTACTTGCTGTATCCTCTTATTTTTCTCTTCCATCCTACTATTTTCTTTTTATTTAAAATTCTTTTTCAATTCGCTTCTTTTCACCAAGAATGGAGAAGGAAGAGTAAATGAAGGTAGATAAATTTTATCTACCTTCATTTACTCTTCCTTCTCCATTCTTCCATTCTTTTCTTCCTCTTCACCTTCCTTTCCAATCTCTTCTTTTACCACCTCCTCTTTCATTTTCTACTGAAATTTGTTATTTTGTTTTCGGTTTTCTTTTCCCTTTAATTTAAATTCTATGTTCTTTTATAATAAATACATATATATAAGTTACTTTGAGCTTTCCAAAGGTAGGCGGGAACATTGTTCCTATTTTGGAAATAAAGTTATTATTATTATTATTAGAAGAAGAAAAAAGAAATTTTAGATCGGACGAATAGTTTTGGAGCTGTAGTCAAAAGAGACCGACAGTTAGTTTTGTTAGTTTTTGAGAAACCCATTCGGTCTTGGTTCAATTAGTTCATAATGTGAGCCATAATGTGAGCCATAATGTGAGCCATTATGTGAGCCATAATGACGGAGAAGTTGTGATACTGAGAATAGTTCAAATGAACGCTTACCCTGATGAATACCGTAGACTGACAGCCGGGCGCCAACTCCCTGCTTCCAGTAAGTTGTTAAGACTTGATCCCTTTATATGTGATCAAGGTCTGATCAGGGTGGGTGGGAGAGTCACTAACGCTATCATGACCAGGGATCAAAAACACCAAATTGTTCTACCTCCAAAAAACTATATCTCACAGATGATAGCTCTCAGCATTCATATTGAGCAGCTTCATTGTGGCCCACAAGCACTTCTTACTGCCTTGCGACTTAGATTTTGGCCAATCAACGGCCGTCACCTGCTGAACCATGTGGTAAGGCGTTGCGTGAGGTGCTTTCGGGTGAAGCCTTATTCTGCTGGACAACTAATGGGTCAGTTACCCAGGACCAGGGTTCAACCCTCCCGTCCATTCGCCCACTGCGGGATTGATTACTGTGGGCCAGTACAAATCCGATTAAATAACCTTCGAAAGCCAGTGATAGGCAAGGCATGGATTTCGATTTTTGTTTGTTTTGCAACCAAAGCTATTCATGTTGAGGTGGTAGAAGATTTATCAACAAATCAACAAATTCTTTCATCGCAGCTCTCCTAAGATTCATGGCAAGACGTGGTAAACCCACTGCAATGTACTCAGATAATGGGACTACCTTCACTGGCGCATCAAATCAATTGAAAGCATTTCTAAGACTAAGCAACACACAGGATGCACTTACGTCATATACCTACCAGAACAATGGGAATACAGTGGAACTTCATACCTCCTCACTCACCTAGTATGGGTGGCCTCTGGGAGGCCTCTGTGAAGCTTGTGAAATACCATCTACGCCGTACTATGGGGGCTCAAGTTCTTACCTTTGTGAATTTATACACACTATTAGTTGAGATTGAAGCATGTGTTAACTCACGTCCATTATTTCCTTTGTCTTCTGACCCATCTGATCTAGCAGTTCTTACCCCTGCTCATTTTTTGGTTGGAGATTCCTTGGCCTCTCCACCAGATTCAGATTTGCGGTTACTACCAGTAAACCGCTTGAATGAATGGCAACGTGTTCAAAAACTAGCTCAACATTTCTGGACCCGGTGGTCCAGAGAATATCTAGTTGAGCTCCAGCAGAGAACCAAATGGAAGACACATCAAGCAGACCTTCAGATAGGGTCAATGGTGCTGATTAAGGACGATCAAGCACCTCCATTGAAATGGAAATTGGGACGGGTAATTGAGCTTCACCCTGGTTCTCATGGACACACTCGGGTGGCAACCATGAAAACAAGCACTGGAGCTACGAAGAGAGCAATTTCCCAGATTTGCCCACTACCACTACAGGAAAATGAAGAACCTCTGACTCCACTTGATGGATGAACTGCCACGGAAATTCGCCGGTTTCGTGTTGTGTTGTTTTATTTTCAATTTACTTCACTAACTTTCCCATCAATTTCCAATTTGATGTAATTAATTGTAGTGTTCAATGTGTAATTAATTGTGTGTTCAAGTTATTTTCTTTCTTCAATTATGTTATTTTCATTTGAAAATTTGTGGGCGGGATGTTGCGTATTGTCACTTGTTTAAATCCGTTCAGCGCTACCTCTTATCTTTGTGTCTACCATGTTCACTATAAGGTGCTGCACTCTACCTATGTCAAGTGTAGGACTATGTCAAGTAGGCATGGACTAGTTCGTTCGAAGTCAGTCTTCAACCAAACACCCCGCCCAGGTCAGTTGTGGTAGGATTCAATCTATGTTTATCTTGCTGTACAATTGTAATAATTATTATACAAAGTTATATCAGTTCGGTGTCTCAATACACCTGGTCCTTCGAGTCTTTCATTTTGGTTTATTATCTTCGATAATGAACCATTGGAATCGCCCAAAGAAAAAAATTTTTTAACCCCCCCTCAAAATTTGTTGGTTTACGTTTCAAGATACGTAGATTCAGAAAATCGAATAAAAAAAAATCCGTCCGTCCGCCGTACGCCGTCCGCGCCACTTTGCCCAGTTAGCGTTGAGCTAAAGTTACGAAATTTGGTTTCTGGGTTTGGACCAGCCCCACAATGATCCTCGAAACTTTTCATAACCCTAGGTCAAGGGGAAGGGGTTCAAAACGAAATTTAAAATTTCGACGATGTCTTATCTCCAAATATTTAACTGAACCGTGTAAATTTTAGTTCACCTTTGAATGACCTGAAAAATTACGAATCTTTTAAGACCAATTGGATTTTTGTGCGACCAGCCGTTCGTTCACAGTGACCGCGCAAAGTTTTAGGAAAAACACTAAACTTTCGCGTCGTAAACGGCCGTTATGTGACCCAACCCCCAGACGCCCAGAATAAAACTACCTTTTTACATCATCCCGGTAAACTACAGCCTAGAAATTTTAACCGTGAGTCGGGGATAGACCACATTGCAATATTCACTCAGTTTCTCATCTGTAAAATTGTTTAAATAATACCTTTTTGTAATAATACAAATTAAATTTTGATGAGCTGTGGACTTGAAATTTTAAAAATAGGTCAGAACTGGATCACAATGCAATATTCACTCGGTTTCTTGTCTGTAAAATTGTTTAAATAATACCTATTTGTTTAAACAAATTAAATTTTGATGATGAGCTAGATACTTGAAATTTTAAATATAGGTCAGAAATGGATGACATTTCAATATTCACTCGGTTTGGTTGACATGGTATGAGTATGGTATGGTATATTATTGTATGTATGATTTGGTATAATACAGTATGGTATGATAGGAAAGAAATTCGTATGGTATGGTATGAGTACGGTGAGAATATGGTATGGTGCCGATTTGCAACACAGTCTGGTATAGACAGAAGGGTGATCTGCACAAGGAAGATAATAAACCGTTGTGTCAAGAATTTGCAGAGTTTTTTATCAAGGACTGAACAGGTCTAGAAGCACCATTCTGGTCTTAAATTGAAGCGTAATGAATTGTCTTCAAATTATTCTCACCTTACCTTTTCGTAGGAACAGTAGTTTGGCCGGTACGAAACTATAAAAATGACATTACTTAACATAAAATTTGCACTTTTGGGGAAATAATTGCCTGTTTGGCAGACTTATTTAATTTGGATCCCTGGATTTTTCCTCTCAAATACACTTTGTTTTTCAATTGTTTTTAAAATTTCGTCTTGTCTATTCCGCCTTTGAAACCACCACTTTGTTACCAAAAAATATTTATTTGTACTATAGTATAATTAATTATGAATAGGTAATTATAATTTAATTATTAATTATAAATAATTATACAAGTATAATCGCTCCCATTACCATGAAAAAATATACTGTACTTTCGATGAAGAGCCCCTGAAAGTAGGCAACCCGCATTGTTTTGCCCCCTCCCCACCCATCAACATCGAGCTAGATCCGCGCCTGTGCTAACCGCTAGTTGCTAACCGCGAACCGCTAAAGTCGCATTCGTAACGTCCATGATTATCATGGATGATATAAAATTTACTTATTTCTGTTAAAACCCAAAACCCCTTTTTATCAGCTGATCCTAATATATTACAAATCCCAACAAATAAGAAAACTAGATCCTAAATGTTAGATTAATTATTATTATCAATTATCACTAATTATTAATAATTTTATCAAGTACCTAGCGAAAATTATTATAATTTATTGTTAGGTATTAATAATTTGCATTTATTATTAATTATGATTAATTAATACGATATAATTCTGGGGTTTTTAATACTACGTTGGTAATAATTTTTCTATAAAAGAGGTACCTACCAACAAACATTCGAAATTACCTTCATTTCCGTAGCACGAAACGCACCTCAGAACAACAAACTCGACATCACTTAAGCCATATGATGTTCCAAAGAGCTTGTTAGTATGAAAATGGACCTGTATTTCAAGAGTTTGATTCACGATCGTGTTGTGAGGCACAATCTTAGAGCCGTCATTGTGAACGAACGGCTGGTCGTACAAAGCTGCGGATGGTCTTAAAAAATTTTACGGAAAAAACTCTATCTAAATATGAAATAAAAAACATACCGTTCTATATGAACTTTTCGAGATATAAGATTTTCAAAATTCGTTTTGAACCCCTTCCCCTTGACCTAGGGTTCTGAAAAGTTTCGAGGACCATTGTGGGGTTGGTCGAAACCCATAAAAAAAATTTCGTAATTTTAACTCAACGTTAACTGGGCAAAGTGGCGCGTACGGCGGACGGACGGATTTTTTTTTATTCGATTTTCTGAATCTACGTCTCTTGAAACGTAAACCAACAAATTTTGAGGGGGGGTTAAAAAATTTTTTTCTTTGGGCGATTCCAATGGTTCATTATCGAAGATAATAAACCAAAAATCAAATTCCGAAGTACTTGTTATGATTTAACAAAATACCTATATTATATAAAATTTATACAATATATTTAATATAAAATTTATATAATATAATATATTATATAAATTTTATATTAAATATATTATATATTATAATATAATATATAATATATTTAATATAAAATTATAATAATATAAAATTATAATAAATATTATTTAGTATAAAATTTGTCTTCTCATTTCCATACCTCCCTGATAATAAACTAATCTATGGTACACACTTTTGTAATGTTGGCCAACATGCACGATGATATCGCTCCGCTTGTCAGCTGTTCTCACGCAGTGCTGGCTATCTTTCCCGTTTCCTCAGTCTTTCGCCATGTTTTGTTGAAAAGTCAACCGTTTTGTCAAACGAATCATGTTGTTTATTCATCTGGATGTTCATCCTTCGCGTTCCTACCAGTTTTAAAAAGTCATTATCCGTTTTAATCATATCTAAAGTCGTATAATATGGAAATCACTTTGGAGAACGTGGAAAGTGCGTTGACGCAATTCTATCACACAAACTCAACTCTGCAGGCAGAGGCTCACCAATGGTTGACTGCTTTGCAAAATTCTTCGAACGCTTGGGCTTTCGTATGGGAGCTCCTTCAGCCAAATCGGGTAAGTGGAAATCTTTCGGTGTTGAGGTTGCTCGGTGAAATTCGAAGGAAACCGTCCATCTCGCTACCTGCCCACCTCGACAGTATCAATTTGATGCGCAGCAATACTTGTATTCATATTCACGAAAACGTTTACTTTTCACATCTACGTGTAGAATGGGTTCATCACTAACATGGTCAGTTTCCAGCATAACAAAGTACTGGTTCGATACATACAGCAGAACGCAACATCATGAGTTGCTGATACTCAGTATCTGATACCCATGATGTTGCGGCTCGTCAGTTTTTAAAATTTCCGTGTTTCATACAGCACACAGTTTCATACACAATGGTCTCCCTACCATGATTCATAAGACACAGAATTTAGTGAAACTGCTCATCAAGTGGTGAATAATGCCGCCGCTCTTCATCATACCATCGGCATGAAGTTGTTTTCATCAAAACCATTACAAGGGACGCCTCCTATCCCTTCGTCTTATTTTTGTGTACCTTTGAGCCTCAAAGGTAAATTTTGGTCTTACACCTTGACAGTCCGAGAAGCTCTATTAACCTCAAAGTTTGAGGTTAATAGAGCTTCTCGGACTGTCAAGGTGTAAGACCAAAATTAACTGTCAACAATCACGTCTCCACAGCCCCAATTTTTGGGCCATTTAGTGGACACTAGGTTGAGGTCAGGTTTAATTTCGGCCTCAGACCCGTAATTTTAGCGAACTTCATGAATTTTCGACCCCTCACTCAATGTTTTTGATCACGCATAATCTTTGGCGCAATCATCATAATCATAATAATATTATGATAATCATAATATTATTATGATGATTGCAACAAAAATCAAGTTTTGGAGAACCCCAAATGTGGCACATGAAGTTTCATTGTTTTTCGACGCTGATACACGTGGTGGTATTCATTTTTAGATTTAACCAGAAAATTCTGGTAAAATTTTATTTGAAATCGCGGCCGAACATTCTAGGTATGTTCCAACCTGACCAGTTCTTGAACTGGTTCAGGAACTAGTTCTGCGCAGAAGCCATGCGCATGATGAACTGCGTTCCAGCCTGTTTCAGTTCGTGAACTTCCTGTTTCGTTTCAGCTGTTTCAGCCTGTTTCGTTCAGTGCAGACAACGCGTTCCACCGCGGCCAGTTCATGAACTCAGTTCGGGAACTTCTTGCACTGAATTGAGATGAGGGTTGAGAACTTAACTGGAAAGGTAACAGTGATCTCACGTTATAGCCTCCCACAAAATCATTTGACGTCCTGAGTTTCACGGGAGAAGAAGGGTCCAGTTTGTTTTGTGTCTTTTATTTGTGGTTCTCGTTTTTAGCGTATTCTGGTTCGTAAGTGGTTCATATCTCGACAAGATAAAATCATTTATCATTTAAATCATTTTATCATAAAATCATATCATAAAATCATATCTCGTAAGAAAAATACGTCTTGGTACAGTACCTTTAAAATAAATAATTTTTCAGAAAACTGTAAAGATGAAATTATAACCCACGAAATGAAAGATTGTTGGTGAACATGCGTGTATTTTCAAACCAAATAATTTTTGAATTAGGTACCTACTTAAAAAAATTAGATTGAAATAAAGTGCATTGTTTGAATGGAAGTCAAGTTGGCCTACATTAAAATTAATTATAGGCAAACGATATAATAAGAACAATGTTGCAGTTTCAATTTAATTGAAAATTGCTTCAATTTACTTTAGATTGCTATTTTGTCCACTGATTAATTTTTGAAGGTGTTCAGAAACGCGTAAGCATAGTTTTTAGAACTATATTAAAAATAAATATTCAACAATTCCCGCCGCCACCCGGTAGTCCACAGTACAAGAATCTCTTCTTTTTTTTTTACAGAAGGAGCAGACAAATCAAGCTCTGCTTAGACTTATTCTTGGTTAAAGAAGTTACTTGAAGTAGGGTCAATGCTAGATACATTCCAGTTTTAAGTCCTAGACCAAGTCAATTAATTAACCAAGACCGTTAAATGGGATTCTGAAATTCGGAATTTCAATTCGGAAATTGTTGAGTTCTGATATCTGATAGCGATAGAAGAAGAAGGTAACCTTCTTCTTCTGTCTTCGAATCGCTACCTGCCGGAATAGTTCGGGTCGTTCCAGCTATTCAGTTCACGAACCTAACAGTTCTTGAACTCATCCCCACTACTCCTGAACTGTTTCGTGAACTCAGTTCATGAACTAGGTCAGGTTGGAACATACCTTCTATTATCCCTAGTGAAAATTCGCTCTTTTTTCATCCTTATGGGTTGTAAATGAATAAAATGAGGCGATTTTAATTAGTTCGTAAGGCTAACATTATTTTCTTTCTTAAAAAAAAAAAAAAAAAAATGAATTCTTCGGACCTGTACTTAGTTGGAAAAATGAGAGAAAATCAAAATATTGACATGTTTACCAAGAGAAAAATCATTTGACCACAGTTTTCAACGTACCTACTGAACTCGTTCTGGTCTTGTATTAAGGTTATTAAGAGTAAAACTAGGTAAACCTATGAGGTTATTTAATTAGGTTATCAAGAGTAAAACTATACGACAGTATAGCCAACAAAGTAAGGTCGTGAGAGCTCTTATCTTCGTATTGTTCTTACTTTCTGGACACGCCTCATTGACAATCAGAGTTCGCTTGCTCTCACAAAAAAATTGTAATCAAAAAGGTTCTTAAGCTACTCAACAAAAAACCTGAAAATAATCGAAAATTAACTGTGAAATTAACTAAACCGGTTGGGAGGTATGCAGGTTTCTTCAGGAGATCTCCAGCACCATTTAAGTTTATTCCAAGGTAACCACTATTATTCGATGAAACGCATTTTTTTTTTTTTTTTTTTAATCGTTCAACAGTCGTGCGAAGCTCAGTTCTTTGCTGCCACAACCCTGCACACGAAGCTGATGAAAAACTGGACGGAAGTCCCTGAAGATCAGTATGACAACCTCAAGCAGAGAATTTTGGAAGCGATCGTACTGTACTCATCAGGCCCGAAAATCGTATTGAACCGACTCTGCATTGCTGTAAGCCACGTTTTTGACCGTTTTTTCTTTATTACGCGATTCTAAACAAGTTGTTAACCATTATAACGCTAGGTGAATTACAAACAATGGCCCGCTTTATGTGAAATCGTTAAATTAACATTTAATTGAGGGACGTAGGAGCTAAAAAATACTCATCTACCTAACTTCCCTCTGGTTATACAGCTTGCAACGTATTTGATCAGAACGTCGCCCAACCACTGGCACCATTCTCTGGAAGACATCCTTTGCATCTTCAGGCCCGAGAACCTCCCCAACATCCCTCCAGATCGCACGATTTGGATCCTCCTAGAAGTACTTACAGTCATTCCTGAAGAAGTGAGTATCCCAGACCATATTAGCAGGATAGTGCATGTATCTTGGAAAATTGGTTCTTGAACTCTCGAGCTCGTTTTCATTTACTATATTCAATCCGGGATCAGCTGAGGCGCATCTAAAGCTAATTTCGATGCTTTTCACACCATGAAGCTGTAATTTGGTACTTAGCCTCCATAGGACTTCAACTTGACGCTGCCCAGGTCCCGGATCAGCTGAGTTGCTCTCAAAGCTAATTTCTATGCTATTCACACGTGTCTAAAACATGTTCCATGCTTATAGAAATTTAGCCCTATTAATATATTATACTCGTTAAAATTGATCTCATGTCCTTCATGTCTGTGAAAACACTGGAAGGAGTTGTCATATTATGAAGAAAAATTACCCTTGTGTACCATCATGGTTTTCTCTTAAATATTTCAGTGGAGTACAATGCTGGTGAACTCTGCACATAAGAACGCCGTCAAATTGGAAATGGAAAAAGCCACCCCCAAAGGTATCTTACGTCGTATATGCTGAATTTCGTTATCATTTACAAGTTATTGCATTTTCTCGAAAAACTCTCCATTCAAGGACTTGAGCAGTGATGTAATGGGATTGGTATTTTTTCCTCGAGGGACTGAAGAGATTATGCCTGCTGATTACTTGGAACCCAGTAAAGTATTGGTCCCCCTTAAATTTGCAGTATCAAGAAATTGGGTGGAAGCGCGGAAATACCAATCACAAGACCCACTTTCCTTCATAGTTGTATCCATTAAAGATACTGTTCTGGCGCCTGCAAAGAGGTATACTAGCGGTGGGGAAGAAGGAGTTGTCCTTAATTTAGACTTAGGCCAATGTCACTTTTGTTGTGCTTGTTCTGACAGTGATGACCCTACTGGAAAATCTTATGGAAATGAACAATGCGAGCGGCGAAGTTAGGAACCAGGCTGTCAAAGCTCTCACGGCCTGGCTACCCATTGGCAATCAGCCTTTGGCGGAAAATCTGAATCTCATCCAAAAGCTGGTGAACATCGTCCAATCCCAAGCATCCGATCCTCTCGAGTGAGTTTTTTTCTGACTACATGATTATTGTACTTCTAAATTTGTAAATTTGTTTCGTATTACTTTGATGTTCATAATCCACTGATCACGTCCTCAAACGTAGGCGTATCCCAAGGGTACCAACCTGTGTCCCACGACAGTGACCTTCCTGACACTGTTTTAATGTTTTGACCCTTATTCCGTTCAGGTCCTGCGAGTACGAGTTGGAAGCTCTTATGCAATTAGTTACCACAAACCAGCACCAGTACCAGCTCCGACCGGTACTCCAAGCCGTAGAAATGATTTTGCAACTTCACCTGCTCCTTCCCGCGTCTGAAAATTCGGTGAGTATGAGACCTTTGTGACCACACGAACAGCCTGTTGCCTGTTCCATGCAAACCAACAGTCTCCAGTTGTTCTGTGACAATCCAGTGAAGAGTTGTTCAATGTAGGGATTATTATAGGTAAACCACCCTTTCGCATAGAATGTCCGTTAAAGTACCTTAAATGATCTTCACACTTTAGTTGCTGCCTCAAGGCTTACAGAATGAGAGAAACTCCTAGTAGAGCTTCAAATCCCCTTAGTAAAATGAATGATACAATGCATTGTTTTGAATATTTTCAGGATTTCGTTGTAGGCGTGTACAGAGTTTTAATTGGTGCTGGAGAATCGCACTGTCACTTACTCCTCGCCTGCTTTGCGTCCGGTGACACCTGGCAGATTTCTGTTGCCACTGGTAACTTGGTGGAATTTATATAAGAAATTGTTCGTTATTGTTTCGCCCATATCCTCCTTGGCTTGTTGGCCGTTATTTATTTAGAGGGTTGTAGGAGGTTTGGTGAAAAAATAGAGAGAATGATTTTTACACCAAACCTCCTACAACCCTCTAAATAAATAACGGTCTATAAGAAATTGGGAATCTAATTAGGAATTGAGGGGATGTCGATACAATTTGACGAATCCATCATTGTAGTAGCCCTAAGGATTACACCCTTATCTTTATTAGGCTAAGTAATGGGTATTAGGATAAGTATTCTCTTGGACAAACCCGAATACGGACACAAAACTTTTGAGCAGAACCTATGATTCGGAACTCCATCAACTAAGTAATGAAATGTCTATATTTCAGGTCTCCTTCATTCTCTTCTTGCTTGCACCAAGTCTCCGGGCTCGTATCCCACCACTGAAATGCAGAGTCACTTGACCTTCCCATTCTGGTATATGTTGCAAGTAAGTTTCACCTTTCTTCACGATTAAAAAAGTCCGATATTCATTTTTAGCTGTAACAGACATGAAAGATGTTCAGGAATCATCTAGTATCGACTCTATACCTGACATTGGACACCTAATCACCAGTTATCTGCTGTCAGTAGGTACTGTTTCTTTGTAACCACCAATCTTCTCTATTGGCCTTAGATGCCTTAGATTTTAAGTACCTAACGACTAAGGGTGGGTACTATCCTAACTCGCCGCATTGAAACCTGGGCTTATTGTGAAGAGCTTTGCCCTGTATACCAACCTATAAGCTCTGGGTCCAGTCCACTCCCTCCACCAGACTGAAGATCCCTCCACCAAGACTGGTACTAAAGACCTGAAGATTTTGTGCCGCCGAGCTTCAAGTGCTGTACATTCAAAGAGGAGATGAGGCGCAGTTTCGTCCTCCTCTCTGCAAAGTCTGCACGAAGGATCTCCTTGTGTACTCAGATTCTGTGCAGATGCTTCCGGAAGCCCCTTCAGCATCCCCACCAGGAGTCTCATCTTCCTCCTAGGCAGCTCTAATGCTTCTCAGGTCCATCTCCAACAGGTGGCTGCTATAGTCAACTTCTCGGAAATTTATGCCTGGATGTCCTCCCAATGCCTCCTATGCCCTTCTTTCGCCCATTCTCCTTAGGAGGATCCTACTGGGCATTTGGCATGTTTTTCAATATCAACTGAGCCGTATCTGTTGGTATTTACAGGATGATTTGATGACTCTGAGGGAGGAGGAGATGAAAGCCGCTTCTCCTTATATTGTTCCTGTCTATGAAGAACTTTGCCAGGTCCTCCTTTACAAAAGCCAGCAGCCTCCGGATGGAGTCACTCTCACTGCATCTGAAGCTGAGCTACTTCGAATATACCGTCAAGACATTGCAGACACCATTGTGAGTATTGCTGAGATCATGGTGACTATAAACAATTGTGGGGGCTTCGGGATTGTTAAGCTTGTCATCTACAGCTGCTCCAGAGGCGGGCGGTTTTCTGAAAACTATGGGGCCATAATATGGCTCCAGTATATTATACTAGACTAGTTAGGGCTTAAGTGGTGATCTGAGGTTTTTCCAAATGTCGGCTGAAGTTACGTTCGTTTCCAGGTGAGCTGCTATTTCATTGTGAGACACTACCTCATATCACTCCTGACAAACAGTATGGTGCGAGCAGAGACCTGGCAGGAAGTTGAGGCAGTTCTCCATGTCGTATTCGCCCTTGCAGAGATGGCCTGGAGCTGCGAAGACCCTGATAAAGAGAGCGGAGAAGAAGGTCTACAGCCAAACCACATAAATTACACGTCTATAATCCCAAAATTCCTTGATTCCTTAACAATTCTGATGCTCCATAGGTGACCGAGCAGTGGCCACAGGAATACAAGATGATTCATCAAACGGAGGAGCAGCCGAATTGGAGAGAACTGCCATAATCTCGCTCCTCCTCAATATACCACAGTTCGCTCTGTCAAACAAAAACGTTATAAACGCTCTAAACCATGCCATTGGTACTTTTTCCATAACTACGTTATTTTAATGAGTTTTCCTTGATTTAATCCTAGAAAAACTCGGGGTTTCTGATGGAGTTTAAAGGTTCGTTTGAATGAATATTGATATCGTTTACAGGGGCATATTCTGAATGGTGGATCGGGCACTCGGATGTTCTTGGGCAGCTCATTCCAACTCTGGTGGCATCTTTCCAGGACAGTGAAACGAGTACGAGTGCCACCCTAGCGCTGAAGGACATCACTCTCGAATGCACCACGTCAATGGCTCCTTTTGCTCCTAGCCTTCTTATGTCATGTCAGGTGAAGTTATAGACAGTTACTTTGTGTCGTACTAGCAGTGAACACCTTCACGGTTTACAGTAAACGGCTCTATGTTGAGGGCCCCTGAGTACGTCATCAACCAGGCTCATGAAGTGGCTCATGACACATTAAGAATAATAAGAATAAGAATAATTTATTGGCAAAAAAACTGAACAACCACTTCGTACAATGAAAAAACAGAAATCTTATTTATACTAAAATAATAATCTTATTATGATCAAATCAAAGAACAAGAAAAAGAACTTCATTGGTTCATTCACTTCATTGGTCTGATCATCGTGATAGGCACTATCCAAACTGAATATCGATCCTGACTCTTTCAAGGGTTTTTGGCGCTGTATTCTTATAGGAGAACACTGGTAACTTGAAGCCTGAAGCTGTATTATCCTAGTACCCAGATCTTCGCACAATACTCAAAGTAGTGATTAGAGGTTTTGACTAATTTTTAATAATTGGCGACGTTTCAATTCCAGGCTGCTCTGGCGAAAGGCCACCTCCAACAAAGCGAGTGCGTCCGCCTCATGTACTCCATTGGGAGACTCCTGTCGGTTCTTCCCTACGAAGAAATGTTGATCCAGCTGGGCAACATTGTCACAGAACATACTAATGGCATTGCACAAGCGCTGTCGCAACCGGTAAAGAAACCGCATTATAATATAATTGCAGCAATTGGCGTATCATTGTAAATATTTCGAACTAATCTGTGATCATCCATAATCACAACGCCTTCCATATAGATTGGGTTCATCTTGTAGCATGGTATGATGTCCAACGTACTTTATAATATAAAGTATTACATAATATGTAATACTTTACATTATTATTAGTAATAATATTATGTCCCGAATTCGTTAACCAAACTACAGCCTGAAACCCGTTCACAGAATGCCAACTCGTCCAAAAGCATAGTCCTCCTGAGGCTGCAGATGCTGGGGACGCTTTGCGTTTCCATGTACCTCAACGACAAGCGGAAAGCCGACCCCCCGACACTCCTGGTCATCCAGAAGTTGCTACCAGTCCTCAACGCAATTGTCCGCCAGTGGCCTACAAACCCACAAATTGTCCAGGTGATTGAAAATGAAATTCTATTGTGAACAAAGGTGCACTTTCTTCAGGTTTTCTACTCATTTCGAGAACTGCTTTCACTTTACTAACCTCTTAAAACCCTCTTTCATAACTGATTCCCGTTGCCTTAAATCACTTGATGGTGAGATATCATGGCACACACAAACGCTGTTTCGAATTGGAATTTACACGGGCACAGCTCGGATGTAAAGTTCAAAAGCAGGACATCTTCCTATTATCATAACCCCTCAATAGGCCTTATGCGCTTCCCTTATTCCCTACGATTTGTGAAAGGCATGGAAAACCTCTCTATTTTTTCTTTCCCAGGAGGTCTGCAAGTGTTTGAAGGGAAGCGTCGTCAATTTGGTCGAAGCTTGCGAACCCTTTGTGGGACCTATCGTTAATCTGGCTCTCACGTGCTACACCACAGTTCCTAATACGGCGACGATTGATCTAGCTAGACAAGTGAGTCGTTCGTTCATACACAACGATGTCGTGAGGTCATTTTTAGGGCTTGAATGAAAGTTGAAGCTATTTCTACATGGAATGTTTTAATGTCTTTCCATCTTTTCTAGATATTCCTTCTATTCGGGAGGTCCGAGAAGAGCGGGGAGCTGGTCGTCGGCTTCCTCAGGAC
The DNA here is from genome assembly GCA_963920205.1 of Stenodema calcarata. Lineage (NCBI taxonomy): Eukaryota > Metazoa > Arthropoda > Insecta > Hemiptera > Miridae > Stenodema > Stenodema calcarata. The sequence goes on from OY986064.1 coordinate 15,330,747, forward strand.
TATTTCCAACACGACAATGGGTCTGGCGACGTCGTCCTCGCAGGCTTCTGAGTCCGGAGAGGTCCTTCAGGCGTATTTCCAACTCGCGGGAGCCATCGCCAAGAAGAATCTTCCTCTCATTCCGCTTGCAGTCGACCCGGGGCAGCTCTTCAACTTGGGTAAAGTCCGTGATATTCTCGAATATTGACGTAAATCGTCGGGAAGGAACATCTTGGACAAAGACCTTAAATGGAACTTGACGAGACCTTGCAGCAGTACCCAACACAGCAATTTGACTTCTGGGTCTGGGTAATTGTTCGTGACTGTAAACAACGACAACATTTCTGGAAAAATGTGGGAATTTCTTAAATCTGAAATTTGGACAGTCTTTCAAATTTTGTACTCTTACATCAAATGTTCAGTCACAACATGGGTTTGAACTGTTCCAATCAAATTTGGCTTCATTTTGATTGCAGGGGTTATTTGTTGGGTCCTTGATTGATGAATTTCATCAAACGATTGTAAGAGGAAAAGCTCATGAAAAGGGGACCTTTGTGGATCTTTGGGAAAACTACTTATGAAAACGTGATTACATTTTCAAGTATTACCCACCTGTACATTATCATCTAACGTTTAGGTGTGGCATCCCTGACCCTGTCGGAAAGCGGCACAGTGAAATCGGCGGGTACGATGCTGTGTACTTTGATCTCTCAGAGCAGTGACCACCCGTCTCTGGTGGTGGTCATCCAAACTCACGGAGAACACCTTGTCCAAACCTTACTCCGATGCATAGGTAAGTCATGGTCCGACTATTCATCTTACCCTATTCATCTATTCACCTCCAGCATAAGTTACCAAATCAAAAGGAAAAATTGACTTAAAATTAATGATGACCAGTCATTTATACCTACCATTGTTGGCAAACTTTAAGGTCTTTATTTGATGTGTCACTATTTCAATAACAAACCTTTGAAATTTTGAAGCGTCAAAAACTCGTTTTTTGATAGAAAAGTCTACTTGATTAAAAAATATTTGAAAAATCCACTATCATGCAGCATTGCTATAAGAGCGAATTTTCGAAGTGTCGGTGTCTGGGCAATCTTGAGGAGTGCTCTCACCACCGAGATTTGCGTCACCTCGAGGGGCCAGATGTTTTAGTGGCACGGTATCCTCTCTTCCAGAAGGATGACGGATAAAGGCATATTCGGGATTTGCTTCGAGAAGTTCAACTTCCTCTACCTGAGGATCGTATTTGGAAGCTTGGTTATGTTTCCTCAGGAGATCTATTCCGGGTTCACTCAACCAGTTTGGCAAAGCACAACCAAAGGTCGAGCGGCGATGGTGGTGGAACATCCTTTCGTGGGGAGTTGAATTCGTAGCTGTATACAAAAATGTAGAGCTGTAGAGCTTCCTGTAGGACCAGTTCTAATTGGGTCGTTTTTAATCCTCGGCTTTTGAGGGCCAGCGAGATTGCTCTCCATACAATATCGTTGTATTTCTCAACTTGACCGTTGGCTTGCGGGTTGTATGGTGTGGAGTGACTTGTGGCGGTGCCTCGGGAATGGAGGAATGTGGCCACCTCCTCACGAGACATAAACGCGGTACCACGGTCAGAATGAACATAAGCCGGTAATCCAAACATGGTGAATAGCTCTAAAAAGCATTTGATGACTGTTGATGAGCTGAGGTCTTTGGACGGGAATCCGAAAGGAAAACGGGAATATTCTTCAACAATGGTTAATAGATAAGGGCGTCCAGTTGCTGATGGTAGGGGCCCTTTGAAATCAACACTCAGCCCCTCAAAAGGTTTTGTTGCTTTTATCAGTATTCCAGGCTTCTTCCTGTAATAGCGAGGCTTAATTTAAGCACAGATAGGGCAGGCAGCTGTCATTTTTCGAATTTCTTCTATGCTGTAAGGGAGGTTACGACTTTTCACCCAGTGGGCCATTCTTAGAATACAAGGATTCACTGCTTAGAGCCCCGCAGGTTCTTGATAGTGCATCTGCAACGACGTTTTTCTTTCCAGGTCGATACACTATGTCGAAGCTGAATGCTGAGAGATCCAAGCGCCAACGCAATATCTTGTCGTTTTTTATTTTGCTCGCGTGATTGAGGTTGAATATAAATGACAGGGCCTCCTGATCCGTCACAACAGTGAAATGCCTGCCCATGAGGAAAGGTTTCCACTTCCTCAGACACTCGACAATTGCACATGCCTCTTTCTCAATTGCAGAATGTTTTCTCTCGCAAGAGGAGAGTGTTCGGGAAAATAACGCCACTGGTCTCTGGTTTTGAGAAAGAGTCGCTGCAATAGCAAGGTCGGAGGCATCTGTTTCTACTTGAAGAGGGACACCTTCTTCAAGAGTAGTGATGGCTGCATCAGCTATATCCCTTTCGAGCTGATTTAAGCGGCTCATGGCTTCGGTAGATAGCGGAAAACATTTACACCCCGTTAAGGCACGAATTTTTTCAGAAAATTTAGGAACCCATTTCGAATAGTGGGCGAACATACCCAAAACGCGTTGTAGGGATTTGCTGTCGGCTGGAGGCGGAAATGATAAGAGGGATTTCATGCGTACAGGATCAGGACGAATGGTATGGTTCGATATGAGATGGCCTAGTATTGTAACGGTATTAAATACTCATTAAATTTTAATGAGTATTTGCATTTGTCCTTGTTGAGGGTTATCCCGTATTTACTTACAGCAGACAGGAACTTCTGCAAATTAACGTCATGATCTTCTTGAGTCTTACCGCACACTGTAACATCATCTACGTAAGCATAGACGCCAGTTAAGTTTTCCTCTTTGATTATTTTATTGATGAAACGTTGGAATCCGGCTACTCCGTTCGTGAGACCAAAAGCTATCACACGAAACTGGTATAATGATCCACCAGCTTCGAATGCGGTGTAGGCGCGGTCATCATGAATGGGAACCTGATGATAAGCACTTTTCAGATCCAATGTGCTAAAAACTGATTTTGGGGCGATTTTTAATACCATTTCGTCAATGTTAGGAACTGGGTAGGCGTCTAAAAGAGTGAATTTATTAATTGTTTGTGAATAATCTATAACCATTCTTCGTTTATGATTTGAGTTTAGGCTTTCCTCAATTATACCATCAGCGAGTAATGTTTCTACTTCCTTTGGTATGAATTTTGCGTCCCGTTCATTGTGACGTCTGGATTTCGTGGCGATCTGCTGGATTTTTTTGTGTCTTTTGGCAGTGAATTCAGGATGGCCTGAAACGGATTTTGGTATTTGGAAAATCGAGTTTTAAATATTTTGGAAATATTTCTTTCTCTTCGAAAATTTGCTGAAATCGTGAAAGCTTGGTGAAATTATAATAATCTGAACTTATGAAGGTTCTTACGATAAATACTTCGGCGAATCCTGAACCTCAGCTTTTCGCAGTAATTGGGATCAGGCAATATGAAGCGTATACCCTTAACCACTAGGAAATTAAAATAAACAGGCAACTGATTCTCTAATAGCTGCGGTTGAGGTTATGTCAGATATTGACTAAGATCTCATCACTCTTTTCGCTACATGCCTGTTCATAACACTGGTTTCGTCTCCCACAGGTGGCGAAAGTCCTCGGTCCGAATTAGACTCCTTCGCAGACATCTTTCTAATGTTGAACAAGAAGTACTGTGAGAACCTCGCCAGGTGGCTCAATACCATTTTAGCCTACAGCAATTTCCCAACGGAAAAAGCTACATCGGCTGCCAAAATGAAATTCACCAAAGACGTCCTTAGGTAATGGACCTTGTTGGTACTAATAATATATCTATTTTTTAAATCAGATATATGGATTTTGTAATGTTCAACGGTTTGTTATCCGCAGAGAACGAGCCAATAGGAGGAGGTTGCAAGAAGTTATCCACGAATTTGCGTTGATTTGCCGTGGGCTGGTCACCCAAGCGTAAGAACGCCCAGCGCCTTCTCCAAGGATCGTATTTCCAAGACAATCATCGACAAATCAAGCTCTCGCCTCTGCTGATTCTGCTAACGGCCGAATCGGGCGATATATTAACTGTAACTTAATAGTCATCAACGAAGGAAATCAATTTTTTTCTTAAATTTTCATTTTAAAGAACGGAGGAAAAAATAGCGTTGTTATCTTCTCGAACTGCTCTCAGAATAATAATTATTATGGAAATGATAATCATTATGATTGCATCTTTCTAGACTGGGGAGGAGACTCCAGCAAATGCATTTAGATCACTTCAAATAGCAACTCTTGTAACTACGCTGTTGTGTAGAAATTTTGTTTCAATAATTGTTTCACCGCTATCTGGTGCTAGAAATTTGAATGTTGTTGTAGTCAGTTCGCTCGCGTACGGACGTCTTGAAATTGTCAATCCACAGTCATGCAGCATGGCTATAAGAGCGAATTTTCGAAGAAATAATTGGTTTTATGTAAAATGTCTCCATTAAAGAACATGATGTCCGTGAAGAACATCTCGAGTATCAATCTCGTTTCTTCATCTTCAAAGTGCTTCTGTCTGATAGCGGAATGAGATAAAAGCGTGTAAAAATGAGGTGTCACTTGAATGACCGTTTTATTTTGGTTTATTATCTTCGATAATGAACCATTGGAATCGTCCAAAGAAAAATTTTGTTTAACCCCCCTCAAAATTTGTTGGTTTACGTTTCGAGACACGTAGATTCAGAAAATCGAATAAAAAAAAATCCCGCCGTACGCCGTCCGCGGCACTTTGCTCAGTTAGCGTTGAGTTAAAATTACGAAATTTGGTTTCTCGGTTTGGACCAGCCCCACAATGGTCCTCGAAACTTTTCATAACCCTAGGTCAAGGGGTTCACTTTTGAATGACCTGAAAAATTACGAATCTTTTAAGACCAATTGGATTTTTGTGCGACCAGCCGTTCGTTCACAGTGAGCGCGCAAAGGGAAAAACACTAACCTTCGCGTCGAAAACGGCCGTTATGTGTGTCAACCCCCAGACGCCCAGAATAAAACTACCTTTTTTCATCTTCCCGGTAAACTGCAGTCTAGAAATTTTAACCGTCAGTCGGGGACCACATTGCAATATTTACTCGGTTTCTCATCTGTAAAATTGTTTAAATAATACCTTTTTGTAATAATACAAATTAAATTTTGATGATGATTTCAATAGACTTGAAATTTTAAAAATAGGTCAGAACTGGATCACAATGCAATATTCACTCGGTTTCTTGTCTGTAAAATTGTTTAAATAATACTTACCTATTTGTTTAAACAAATTAAATTTTGATGATGAGCTAGATACTTGAAATTTTAAATATAGGTCAGAAATGGATGGCATTTCAATATTCACTCGGTTTGTATGACATGGTATGAGTATGGTATGGTATATTATTGTATGTATGATTTGGTATAGTACAGTATGGTATGATAGGAAAAAATTCGTATGGTATGGTATGAGTACGGTGAGAATATGGTATGGTGCCGATTTGCAATACAGTCTGGTATAGACAGAAGGGTGATCTGCACAAGGAAGATAATAAACCGTTGTGTCAAGAATTTGCAGAGTTTTTTGAATTTATGGGTAAACCTCCCCCCCACCCACCCACCCACCGAAAAAACCCCAAAACCCCCCGTGGCTTTTGGTCATTTCAACGCTGAACACGATGGTGAACTCAGAATTGCAATATCGCATTACGTCATCAGACTAACCATGAAGAATATATCAAGGATCTACCACGTTTCTTCATCTTCAAAGTACTCAAGTTTGAGAACAGAATAAGATATCGCAATTCTGACTTCACGATCGTATTCAGTGTGTAAAAACCTTTAAAATGAGGTGTCACTTGTCAGACTCTCATTTTTCGCGTGACCCCCCCCCCCCCACCAGAACCCCCTTCATCGTTTGGATATTTCAACTCTAAACACGACGGTGAAGTCAAAATTGCGATATCTCATTCCGTTATCAGATTAGAGTAGACTTAACATGAAGATCATAATATGATATAACGTGTTTGTTACTTGATTATCAATTAGACTTCCCCATCTTTTTCAACGTGTAAAAACCTTTCAAATGAGGTGTCACTTGTCAAAATGTTCCATTTTGGGAATTTATGAGGCATCCCCCCAACTCCCCAACCCTCCCCTCTTATATACTGGATACATATTTATATAGGTATGGATGCGTTGAATGACCAAATACTAGTCGTTGGTTGTGAAGGTCTTTATTACACGACGTTTCCGCCCAGGAACTGGGCCCTATTCATGTGCACATATGATGAGATGAAGTAAATGTCACATAGGGGATATCCCCTATGTATAATAAAGACCTTCACAACCAACGACTAGTATTTGGTCATTCAACGCATCCATATACTTCCACTAGTCATCAGGATCATAACACTTTATATAGGTATATATATATAATTTTTGGTGTCTTTTGCCAGTGGATTCAGGATGGTCTGAAACGGATTTTGGTATAATAATTTTTAGAAAATTCGAGTTTTAAAAATTTTGGACCGAGAACAATAGCTATATTTTCTTCGAAAATTCTCTAAAAACTAAACAGGACGAAAACTTTCCCCATCTAAATGAAGTGTAGACTATCGCCTCAGTTCTACCGTTTCGTTAGTTGAGACTTGCACGTTTAATCGACGGTACGAATAACATACCTCATCACTATGCTGAAAAATGTAGAGCAGCATTTGGAATTTCATGTCTTGAAATGATTCCCATTTCATAAAATCGAAATAACTCTCCTCCGTCACATCAACATAATATGTAAAATAATAATATAAAATCATGTTTGTATGATATTATCATACAAACATGATTTTATAGCAGTTGAATAAATTTTAAACAAATCCACAGTCATGCAGCATGGCTATAAGAGCGAATTTTGAAGAAAATACTGGTTTTATGTAAAGTATCTCTATTTTTCTGGTTTTATAACAGATTTTTTCTCCTTCTTTGCCTAGTAACGACTCAGTTTAGAGATTTTCACTGATAGGGTTGGAGTACGATCACCGGCATTTCCTCTTTGTCATTTCCCCAAGTGGAAGTACGATCACCCGCATTTGGCTGGAGTACGATCACCCGCATTTGATCTCCGTCATTTCCTCGAGTGATGGGGTTGGAGTACGATCACCCGCATTTCCTCGAGTGATAGGGTTGGAGTACGATCACCAGCATTTCCTCGAGTGAAATTTATCAACCCACTAGTTTGTAGGTTTCTTCAAAAATTTGCTCATTCAGTAGCTGTACCAGAACTAATTTTTTTTTAATCGTCGATGGTCGTATTTATTTCACAAACCCTCTCAAAAATAATTCATGAATATTACTCAAATTCAATCAATCAGCATGAAACTCGTTTCTCACTGGTTATTGATTCATCATTTTACATTTTCACAATGATTCACATTTTCTGGATAATTTCAAAAACCTGATTTAATAGTGAGAATCACACTTAGAATTCAATACTGGTCGTTTTTGACCTTAAGGTGCGTACACACCTGTAACAAACTGGCGCTCCGTTCCGTAACAAACGACAGGAACGGGGCGGTATTTGATCAAAGAAAAGAACGGAACGGGCCCCGATCGCTCGGTTGGCGGTTTTTCCCTGTCGCATTAAAGGGATGTTCGGAACGGGGTGAAACACGTGTGGACGGGCTCGAGGTTCGCCCCTTCCGTTCTTCCGAACACGCAGCCTTTCTTGCGCCGGAATAGCTTTACGAAAATCCGTGTCGGTTTTTGAAATTATTGGCCCAACTTGGTTCAGAATAAATTCAAAATCCGATGGGTGCATACGGGTAAAAGTTTTATACAGGCCGCTGACCTGCTGAAACTTCAGTTCAGCCAGCATGCTGGTCCCACCGTATTGTTCCCGGTTTGTGTGCAACTTCAAAATCCACCAGCGGCGTGGTTTGTTTTTCTTTCTTTTTTTTAATTTAATACGTGGTTAATGAAAATGTACGCGGCTGCTGCCACTTGCTGCGGTGAGGTCGCCATGGTTCGAGAACAATCTGAAAAGAACGCTCCTCGTGGACCGATCGCCCTCCCGTAACAAATTTGTTACGGACCGATGTTACAGAACGCTGAAATGTTCGTCCATTTGTTCGGAACGGTGGTAAGGTACGGAGTTACGGAACGCCAGTTTGTTACAGGTGTGTACCCAGCTTTAGATAGGTACGTTGAATAAGGTTCCTAATTTAATCTTTAATATCAAATTTGTCTGTATATTTCTACATGTCAATGTATTCATGTACTGTAACAGTATGGAGTGCTCGATATGAACCGTACCCCTTTCGAACTGCTATAGTTAGCCCGTTTAGACTTTATTGAATAGTTACTGTCATTGTACTTCATTTGTTTCTGTTATTTGTTCCATATTCAGAAGGAAAAAATGATTCACAGTATTACTCCTAATTCTAGTTCCGTATTGCATTTTGTGCTTCCAAAATGTTTCAAACTTTTGCGGTTTTCGCTGTGTACATATTCTTGTATAAAGTTATTAGTGACATTGCGTGATTTATGTAATTTTCAAAATTATTTTCCCTTCTGTCCATATCGTCCAGCGTGTGTCACATTTCCAATTCACCATTGGATTTTTTGGTTTATCTTCGATAATGAACCATTGGAATCGCCCTAAAAAAATTTTAACCCCCCTCAAAATTTGTTGGTTTACGTTTCAAGATACGTAGATTCAGAAAATCGAATAAAAAACAAAATGATGATGATTTCAATAGACTTGAAATTTTAAAAATAGGTCAGAACTGGATCACAATGCAATATTCACTCGGTTTCTTGTCTGTAAAATTGTTTAAATAATACCTATTTGTTTAAACAAATTAAATTTTGATGATGAGCTAGATACTTGAAATTTTAAATATAGGTCAGAAATGGATGACATTTCAATATTCACTCGGTTTGTATGACATGGTATGGTATGGTATGATTTGGTATAGTACAGTTCGTTAATTAGATTAGGGTGATGTAGTGTATTGGTAGGACTTTTCGTCCCCTCCCCAGATGCATTCTGAGGCTGAACCAGGCAGTCTCTCATATGTTGTTATAAAGCGTGTTAACTACTAATTACTTTCCGATCAAGTATAATAATTATTACCCATTCGATATACTACTACTGTGTCGATCATTCCGTCATTCCCGGTACAAGACATTACAAGTGATCTGCTCAAAGAAGATAATAAACCGTTGTGTCAAGAATTTGCAGAGTTTTTTGTTATTACCCACTTATAGGCTTCTTTACAAATTGGAAGTAGGTATGGGTTTGATGAAAATGTTCATCTTCAAATTCAGGGAGGTCTCTAGACAACACCCAAAAGTCAAAATACAAACAATAATAACCGGAATCGTATGGAAAACAATAAAATTTAATCGTATAAATAAAAACTGGGCAAAGTGGCGCGGACGGCGTACGGACGGATTTTTTTTTATTCGATTTTCTGAATCTACGTATCTTGAAACGTAAACCAACAAATTTTGAGGGGGGGTTAAAAAAAATGTTTCTTTGGGCGATTCCAATGGTTCATTATCGAAGATAATAAACCAAAAATTAATCGAGGCAGTGAGGTCCAGGGGAGTGAGGATTTTAAAGAAAATCAGGCTGTATCTACGATTATTCAACTACCAAGCAACGCCTGTTTTTGTCAGTCAATTATACTCTTGGAGCAACATTGATTTGATTTATTCTGGACGGCTACGCGCACGGTTCCTTCCCAGAGACACTTCACTACCGGAACTGAGCACTTGTTACACAAGTTAGAGTGGTTACAAACAGTTTTGGAGGGGGAAAAGCAGGGATGACAACAGTGTGCAAGCTTTGAAAAATCTATTTTCTTATATTTATTTTAAAATGAACAAATTCCAAGGGTGTGAGGTTCGAATCTGAGGACACACGTTTTCATACCTTTAGGATTCTGTTAACCCTCAACAATGAAAGTGACAATTCACACTCTTACACAGACAGCATGAGTGAGAATAATGGTTTTGGAACAGTTTTCAGTGCTAACCTGTGGGCATGCAGGGGAGTGAGAAAATGGTGTTTCAATGATCCCTACCTTAGTGCAACATTTTGGCTATTCTGTTTCATTATGAGGCAATTTTTGATTTCGCTGGGAAAAAAATGTACATCACATACGTCACTGCAGATAGAAGTTGGCCACATCTCTTGAAATGGCCCAGATATGCAAACATCCGCATATTGGAAAACATCCAAATCTTCCTAGAGGCTTCTACATAATATTATTATTACAGTACAACATTGTAATCTCTAGCAAATCACGTTACAATTTCGAGTAGTTAATGAGTAGAGGACCGTCGATTTGGGTTAGGAAGGTTCTCGGATGCAATTTCGGTGGATCTTGTTGTTCTTCACTGAGAGAAAACTCAAAATCGAGAAGTATTTTGGCAAACGCGAATTTCATTTCCATGAACGCGAACCTCATTCCTGGAAAAGTTTTTTAAAAATATTAATCAAGTGCGGTTATATCAATCAATAATAAAACTCGGCCCTACCGGCCTCGCCAAAGCCCAATGATCAAGGAACATGTTTTGGCCACGTTTAGGATAGAAATTAGCTTTAGGAGCCACTGAGCTGATCCTGGGCCTATTCTGCTTAAAGTGTAAGCCTAAGGAGGCTACATACCAAATTTCAAGACCACGGTGAGTGATTGGGAGGATGTAAGATCAGTTTCGTTAGCGATACAGCTGAATTCCCTCCTGTTCACCCTAGGGCGCTGAAATTCGATACACAGCCTCTCGATTGGGAGGAAGTCACACCAGCTGAGGGAGCGATAATGCATGTGAAGTTTCATAAAGTCATAGAGAGTGTGTGATTTTATGAAAATATCTCCATTCAAATTTCAATACTAATACGAGTAGATGTCAAATTGGCTTCGCAACTATTGAAAGCAATTTGAGTTTCTACACATTTTGGACATAGTAATATTTTTTAAGGAACGGCATGACGGACGTACCCAAACATTGGCGGGGTCCATCGCCGAAGGGCAGCCAAGTAAAGTTGTTCCGCGCTTCATTGATCCTGTCCCATCTCTCTGGTTTGAACGCCTCAGGATCCGGGTAGTACTCCGGGTCCGTCTGGAGGGCAATGGAAGGTATCACGATCTTGTCTCCCCTCCGGAGGTGCAAACCGTCATCCAGGGTGTAGTCTTTGGTGACATCCCGGAAGAGGAATGGAAGGACCGGATGGAGTCGAGTAGATTCTTAAACTCAAAATTTTTAAATTATTTAGAGCTACTAACTCCGGAGAAAAACATTGAAGAATACAATGTCATATTCTTCAAGATTTAATGTAAGTACAATGTTCATATTACCGTAAATGACATTTTGGAGGAAAGTAAGATCTTTGACTGCGTCGTATGACCATTGTCCATGGTGTTTAGTCAAAACTTCCCTGACCTGCGTTCGACCCGCTTCCTGGGCCTCGGGATGAGTCGCCAAGTCATACGCGATGAACGACATTGTGTTGCTCGTTGTGTCCAGGCCTCCCATGACGAATTGAGCGACTTGACCCAGCATCAGGTCCTCGTTTGGCTCTAAAATCGAGAAATGAATTATTGAACGGTTCGTTTCCGGATGAATGGTGGGAACGCAAGACATTAGAGTAATCCATGGCTCAGAGTAATCCATGGCTCAGTAATGGTTTAGAGTAATCCATGCTCAGCCTGTGGGATTCAGTTCCCGAAGGTTGCTCACGTGAGCTGTGATTGTTCCCCATACTGACTCTACTCTCAACATTTGGAGGAGTAGTCAGTTGGCGACAGAAACGCCTAGGCGGCTCTTCCAATAGGTAGGTACCTATTGGAAGAGCCGCCTAGGCGGAGAAGTATAACTTTGGGGGAGGGGGTCCAACGTGCAGTCTTTCACATAGATGTTCAAACCAATTGGGCTGTGAGTTCCCTCCACACTGTTGGTTTTAACCAACAGTGTGGAGGGAACTCACAGCCCAATTGGTTTGAACATCTATGTGAAATCTATGAATTGGTGTAATTTGAACAAATAGAAGCTTAAAAGCTTCTATTTGTTCAAATTACACCAATTCATAGATTTCCCCCGTTAGGAAAATCGTATACAAGTTACATTCACGAATAGTACGGTAACGCTGATGTCAGCAACCGAGGGTATATGGGTGATTCCACTAAAAGTGGCGAATTTTGGTCGAGCAACTCTTGAAATTTTTTCGACGAATTCTGAAAGTTTTTTTTTGTTTAAATGGGTCAGTGTTCATGCCTCAATGGAACCCATATACGAGCAGCTCTCAATATTGACATAGGGGGGGTAAACAGCCATCAATAGAAATCAGTGATTCAGGGGAATGAGAAACCAAGCAGGGGAATGATAAAATAAAGTGCATACGGTACCTCTCACAACTTTTATTTAACGGCGTGTAGCCAACTCTCTAGCAAAATACGAGCTTGGTAAATAATTAGTACTTATAGGTAACCAGGAAGTATATAACATCAAAACAGCACATAATTACATCACTTCAATCACAAAAGGAGTCTGAATAGTTTACGCCAGTCTTTTTGAAGAGGCAGTCTTTTCTTCTAGCTTGAAACTAGTTGGTCTTAGATTTAAGAGATCAGAAAAAATATATTATAATATAATATATTTTTTCTGATCTCTTAAATCTACATATTATGTACAGTAGGTACCTATCACAATGTTTATTCAGGTAACCAGGAACTAGATATCAAACAGCACAAATTACATCACTACAACCACAAATGAAGTCTTTCGAGTTGTTTACCCCAGTCTTTTTGAAGAAGCAGCCTTTCGCGTTGCTTAAAACTAGTAGAATCTAACCAGTAACTTCATTCTTTCATCAAACTTTCTTAAGAGTAATCAGAAGAAATAAAATTCAGTGAACAAATTAAACAGGAAAATCTTAAATCAGGAATGTCAACGGCAATCAAACAGTCAAAATACAAACGAACAAGAAAAAAATAAGAAATAAATCTTCAGAAATGTTGTGAATACAAAATTAACATGATTGAACTCGAAAAGTGCAGCTGATGTTTCAACCTGGACGACGAATCTCAAAAAATATAAAATGAAATTGAACAGCATTATACTAAAAAATTGTGCAAATCTTTCAAGTTGGACAATGAATCTCCTGGCTTATAGAAAAGAATTAAGGAAAAATTGGAGGCTGAACATAATTCAGCGGACATTAAATTGTGAAAAATCCGTCCTGAAATCGAACCTTCCCCGACTCACATTTGGAGGAGGCAATTTAGCAATAATGTCGCTGAGTTCTTCAGGTACTTTGCCTTCTCCTTTTCAGCTTGGCGGGCTCTTAATACAGGGTCCTCTTTTATTCGCTGGTACCTTGCACGCTCCTTCTCCCTCTTCTCCTTCAACTCCTCCTCTCGCGAAGCCTTCTTCCTTGGTGCCATTCTTCAAACTATGAAACGTGGAAATAATGTATCAGCTACAAGAACAATAATAATAAAGAAATGTTAAGTATTTCATAAACATGCAGGAAATGCATTGAGAATTATCGTTCCCCTGTGATTTCATCATTCCCCTGGAATACCCAACAGCCTCAATAACCAGGGGGATGAGACACAGGGGAATGAGAAATCACGTGTTTTTTAAATCTCCCCTCTCCATGCACACTTGTAAAAATATACCAAAATTATGAATGCTTGCTTACCAGCTAAGCTAGACAATTGTGGAAGAAAAAAATTTTCACTTTCAAAAATAACAAAGTTATATGTACCAGGGGAATGATAATGAATTAAAATACTCACCAAAAATTCAACCTTCGAAGTTCACCGTTGGTCATCACAAACACAACTGAGCTGAGAGCGAGGTTGATATGGAATCTAGAGGATCAGGGCTTCCAACCTGTGTTTTCAAAATTTCCCCAACACAAAAAGTGTCTGCTCCACAGCACTTTCCAGATTTTGCAGGGGGATGAGAAGAAAACTCGTGGACACACAATTCTTTATGCATAACTCTAAAAGCTAGCACTTTAAAAATCACAGCAGTAAAGGGTTTGTTACTAGACTACATGGAGAGAACATGAGTCTAAGCTTTTTTTCAAAATATCGAACTGGATAACTGAGGTAACGACGAGAAGTTGTGTACCTATGGCTGGGGACACGCCAGGGGACTGAGAAATTGGCCACGTTGCATATTTTCCTGAGCTAACTGGTAGACCCTTCCAAATAAGAAAGAGTGCCTGGTGTAGAGAAAGTTGTTCTGAACCAAATGCTTTTTTCCCCTCCACGAAATTCCCACATGAAGCTGAAAAAAACATTGTGGACACAATTTCGCCACATTTAGTGGAATCACCCACATAAGCGAGCTCCCTTCGGCTCCAGCTCAGTTCCGATCCATCCGTCACTCGTGTAGTTACTCCGTGTCACGCTCTGTACTCAAAGTGCTAATAAAGTCTCCGGTAAATTTCGAAAGTTCTTTTTTAAAAACCAAGTGTTACAAACTTGAAATATAAGTGGCGCAGTCTCCCGGACAATTTTCGTGACAAAGTGCGAAAACGACCCGTCTACCCAACCAAACTTTTCGACCAAACTTTTCGATCCAAGTTCGACTCGAGACATTTTCATTCGCGAGCTTGCAGTGTGCTCGATTCGTGGGTGGAAAGTCATCTAGTGTCAAACCCGTGATTCAACGTAGCATAGCGGCAGTAGTGCAGTGTGCTCACTCCGCGAAAGGATACGTTTGACGCTTGGAACCGGAACTCCTGAACCTTCGAAAGGGGATGCCCTGCGTACTGGTCTGGTGAGTGATTCAACGGTTAGCTTGTGCCTATACCCTGCTATCTCTCTTAGAATCTACTCCCGACAGTGCCCCCCGATCGAGATTCAGTAAATCTTGCTGCCCCCGCAAGATAGAGTTTGCTGCCCTGTCAAACTCTGTCGTCCTGCCCTGCGACGACCCCTAGATTAAGAAGAAACTTAACAAGAAGTTAAGTAGAAAACTAAGAAAAAGTACGCAAGTAAAGCTACTCAAGACAATCGTAATATTATAGAACCCTTTTGTTTTGCTTTTATTCGTTTAAAAGGCTACCAGACCCGTCCACCGGAAGACCTAATCTCTCTCCCTCCGAGAAAGATAAGCCGAAGACCTTGCTTGATCAGCACTTGCCCCCACACCTAAGCGACACGTGAGGAAAACAGCTGTCTATTGAATATGGAAGAAAGGAATTTCCTTTCTTCCATGAACATGGATACTAGAAGAATCCACTTCTCAGTTTCAATCTTCTGAGAAATTCAGAACGTTCAAGTTCCCATTTCGTTTGTTGGTCAAACTGTTCGTATGCAATCCTGTATTCGTGACGCCATTTTGCATTTTTGTTGACTCAGTTTTCCTGGTCCCTTCGCGTGTGTCCCCCTACGTAGTATAGTAGGGTTTTCTGTGGTGTCCTTTCTATAAGGGAATAGAAAGGTTTCAGCGGTAATTCGACGTTGAAAGTCTGTTTTCGATCTGTTAGCGTGGAAAGTTTCAAATTTCATTTACTGCGCCTGAAATAGCCGGAGTGTTTCATATTGTTTTTTAGTTATTTTTTTTTAAAGAAAAACTGCCAAATATGAGCGAAGTGTCGACCGACCCCCCCAACTCCCGGTTGTTCATCCTGTGTGGCAAACAAGTCACAGAAGATGAACTTCACGAAGCCTTTGACAAGTACGGCAGCATCAAAGACATTTGGATCGTCAAAGATAAAAACACGATGGAATCGAAAGGTAATAAAATCCGTTTATGACTTCACCTCAGAAAACTTGACATATCGTGACAACGTTTACAAGCTGTACGCGGTCACTGTGAAATTCGTTTACTGATAATGCATTAAGTACTAAAATTTTGTATTTAATACTTGAAATTCAAGTCCAGATTGGAATTTCCTTTCACTGTTTCATTAATTTCCAAACTCCAGACGGAAAATGGAGTGTTTCACAGGTAGGTACCATTGGTAATCCGCAAGTAGGCGGGCTCTTCGATTGCTCCTGACCGCCAGGTGGTCTTGTATTCTCAAAAACATGAGATCGGGATATTAATCGTTCATCAAATACTTTTTCATCTATTAACTTGAAAGCATCTCGTAGTCGGGCCCAAGGGCCACCACTTGATCGGTACTTGTCAACATCAGTAATAATAGGTCAAATGATTCTGTCAATACCTAGTAGGTATTTTTAGTTTGTACTTTTGTTATTCGGTACACGTACTGTTAGTTACTATGTATAATACTTTCTGTATCATTATAAACAATGAAAATAACAACCTATTTACTATTTCTTAAATAAAAGGACATAAAAACTGTCATTTTATTTTAGTAGTGTCATTTTTGCCCAATTGCGTACTGGAAAAAATGAAAGAGTTCTCATAGATTATCAAGAAGTATCCAATTTTATTTCTCGATATTAGTACGGGACACTCGTACTCTCCCGATCTACATAACTTGGGGAGGTGAAAAACTGAGAAAATGAGTTTACTTTCAAAAGAAACTGAGTAAACCACAAAAACCGGCTAAATTTGTATCTAACAAGCTAAGAAAATTTGATTCTAACAAGCTACGATTATGATTTTAATTTTTTTAAATTTTTCAAAAGATCATAGGATTTTTGCTGCAGAATTTCATCATTTTTCAAGTTCAAGAAACTTTGTTATTTTAATTTTAATTTGGAAATTATCGCGTTCTGCAACGGTCTTAAAACTGGAAGGTCAATTTGTAAAAATTTTCCAGTAGGCAAACGAGCTAGTTTTGTGTCCAATTGCGAAAAGCACTAATTATGAGAGTAGGACGAAAGTTTTGGAAAAAATTGGAAAAAATGTTAAATAAATTTTATTTAACATTTTTTCCAAAATTACCTAATGTATTATAAAATAATTTATTTGGCAAAACCCTTCAAAAGTTTTGAAAACAACATGTACTCAGTGTGTTCAACATGTATCATAGGCCGGTAATTGAGATATAATATATTTCAATATATTATATTGTGGTAAAACTTGATAAAAAAGTCAATGAAGTGATTGAAAGTAAAAGTAAAGATCGAATAAAAACTAGAAACATTTTTGGTTTATTATCTTCGATAATGAACCATTGGAATCGCCCAAAGAAAAAAAAATTTTAACCCCCCCTCAAAATTTGTTGGTTTACGTTTCAAGATACGTAGATTCAGAAAATCGAATAAAAAAAAATCCGTCCGTCCGCCGTACGCCGTCCGCCGTCCGAGGCACTTTGCCCAGTTAGCGTCGAGTTAAAATTACGAAATTTGGTTTCTGGGTTTGGACCAGCCCCACAATGATCCACGAAACTTTTCATAACCCTAGGTCAAGGGGAAGGGGTTCAAAACGAATTTTGAAATTTTGAAAATTCCATATCTCGAAAAATTCCCATCAAACGGTGTGTTTTTTATTTCATATTTAGATAGAGTTTGTTCCGTAGAATTTTTTAAGACCAGCCGTTCGTTCACAATGACAGCTCAAAGATCGTGCCTCACAACCCGATCGTGAATCAAACTGTTGAAATACAGGTCCATTTTCATACTAACAAGCTCTTTGGAACATCATATGGTGATGTCGAGTTTGTTGTTCTGAGGTGCGTTTCGTGCTACGGAAATGAAGGTGATTTCGAATGTTTGTTGGTAGGTACTTCTTTTATTTATTTTTTTTTTTTTTTTTTTCCTACGCCGATTGTCTAGGCTCTTGAGCCATAAGACTTCTTGCAGCCCAATACAATTTCGCTGTTTTTGACCAGGTGGTGTCGTCAGGATGAAATTCTTGTCGGGTATCCTCGAGTCGAGGACAGTCAGATAAATGATTTGTCGTCATTGGAGTAGTGCTGCTGCAGAGGCTGCATCCAGGGCTTTCTCTCAGTCCAATCCTGTGCAAGTGAGCATTCAAATAATCGTGGCCAGTGACAGCTCTGAACGCCGCAACTGACTCATGGCGAGGGAGAGCTGGTGGGATGCGGTGTCTTGCGTCCAGCAGTGAGACCCACTGCTTCCCTTCGGCTTTGCGTCGTTGGGCATCAAGCAACTTTTATAGAAAAATTATTACCGACGTAGTATTGAAAACCCCAGAATTATATCGTATTAATTAATCATAATTAATAATTATTATTATTAATAATAAATACGAATTATCAATACCTAACAATAAATTATAATAATTTTCAGTAGGTACTTGATAAAATTGTTAATAATTAGTGATAATTGACAATAATAATTAATTCAACATTTAGGATCTAGACATTTAGACCTAGTGATCTAGACAGAAGGGTGATCTGTACAAAGAAGATAATGAACCGTTGTGTCAAGAATTTGCAGAGTTTTAAAACCCAAATAAAAAATCCTAAATCATTTCCTCCTCATCACTTCCCATAAGTTCAAAATCCATCTCGTCTGGTTTTCTCCTAAATTTGGATCTCCGCCTACAACGTTTATCTCCATTTCTAGTTCTCGGTCCAAAATTTAGAACTCGAATTTCCAAGAAGAAAAAAAGTATACCAAAATCCGTTTCAGACCATCCTGAATGTATCTTATATCATTCGAAAACTGGAGGAACGAGGAATTATTAACAACTAGCAGATTGCCCGGGCGTTGCCCCGGCCTGGGTGCGTAAATAACTCAGTATATTGATAAATAACTTTTCTTGTAACTTGTAGTCCAAATAATACGCCCTTTCTTAGTTACGAAATTTTTTACCCGGGCGGCGTCGCGGAAGAAAGGCCCCTTCTCGTCGAAACAGGACGTTTCAGAGCTTTGGCCGTCTATAGAGGACAGACATACATACATTAGTTTTTATTTTTAATAACAGTCTTTCAAAAGAAATCCAAGAATTTCATAAACTAGATAGGTGTGTAATTATAGAACACGATTCACGAAGAACCTTCCACACATTTCTGTGGCTCTAAAAGAAAGCCGCTATGAAATCATCGAGAGGAACTGGGCCTCCGCAAAATGTGACAATACTGTACATTTAGTGGATGAAAGGTGTCATTTCAGGAGTGAATATCAGTATAATATTTTATACACTAAATGCACGTACCTAGTAGGTAAGAGTGGTAAAGCCGCGAAACTTATTTCTATGAAAATATACGGGTTCGTAAGGCCACAAATCCGGTAAGAGTCCGAGAAGTTTGGCAACAGGGAGAGAAGGCCAGCCGCTTGGAAAGTGAAAGTTCCCTTTCGGAAAAAGCTGCGATCCAGAACTTTCTTCGAGCCTTGTCTGAAAAATGGCCTAGCGACGCAGGTTGCCCATAAATGAGCGAACCTCGGGGACAATTCTGGATGAATCGGAATCAGAATGTTTGTCGGGGCGTCAAACGGGGAGAGAAATGCTTTGTCGCTAATTCGACAACCCCCGTTAGAACCATTCGTTCTGTTTTTCCCTTGGAAACTTCATGCACAATTTCCAATTAGATCGAAGGCCTTTCCTTCGCGACGCCGCCCGGGTAAACAATTTCGTAACTAAGAAAGGGCATATTATTTGGACTACAAGTTACAAGAAAAGTTATTTATCAATATACTGAGTTATTTACGCACCCAGGCCGGGGCAACGCCCGGGTAATCTGCTGGTTGTTAATAATTCCTCGTTCCTCCAGTTTTCGAATGAAATAAGATAAGTACATCTTATATATCGAATGGCCCGATTCTGCCCTTCTACGAATTAACCCTTTCGGTAGCCAAGACAGATTTTGGGTACAACTTTGAACTTTTTATCTCAATACACTGGTACTTTTGGCGGTCAATTCAGGATGGTCTGAAACGGATTTTGGTATACTTTTTTTTTTCTTGGAAATTCGAGTTCTAAATTTTGGACCGAGAACTAGAAATGGAGATAAACGTTGTAGGCGGAGATCCAAATTTAGGAGAAAACCAGACGAGATGGATTTTGAACTTATGGGAAGTGATGAGGAGGAAATGATTTAGGATTTTTTATTTGCGTTTTAAAAATGTTTCTAGTTTTTATTCGATCTTTACTTTTACTTTCAATCACTTCATTGACTTTTTTATCAAGTTTTGGAATATTCTCTTCGGATTTTCAAAAGGACTACAAGGACAAGTTTTACCACAATATATATTTCAATTACCGGCCTATGATACATGATAAATACACTAAGTACATGATGTTTTCAAAACTTTTGAAGGGTTTTGCCAAATAAATGATTTTATAATTATATTAATTGAAAAAAATGTTAGGTATTAAAAAAAAAATATATATAAAGAGTAAAACTTACGTCCTACTCTCAAAATTAGTGCTTTTCGCAATCGGACACAAAATTAGCTCGTTTGCCTACTGGAAAAATGTTTACAAATTGACCTTCCAGTTTCAAGACCGTTGCAGAACGCGATAATTTCCAAATTAAAATTAAAATAACAAAGTTTCTTGAACTCTAAATGGTGAAATTCGTTTAGTTTATAAAATATTACGCATTTAGTTTATAAAATATTACGCATTTAGTTTATAAAATATTATACTCATATTCACGCCTGCAATGACACCTTTTATCCACTAAATGTACTACTGTAGTATTGTCACATTTTGTGGAGGCCCAGTTCCTTTCGATGTTTTCATAGCGGCTTTCTTTTCTCTTCGCGCCTCTTACTTTTGCCATTACGTAATCCTCGAGCTCACACATTGTCGTGTGGGGGTGTATAATTCAGTTCTGTGTCAAAGTTTCTCATGTGAAGATAGAACTGATTGCACAATGTCACATGTGAAGGATTGCAATACCTATACATGTCATGGTATGTACAGGTATTGCTATACCTAATATATAGCATATCCAAGTCAAATTCAAGATTTTCCAAACCAAATTCAAGTTTTTCTAACCAAATTCCAGATTTTCCTCACCAAATTCAAGATTTTCTATACCGAATTCAAGATTTTCCAAACCAATTCAAGTCTTTCCTAACCACATTCAAGATTTTCCAAACACAATTCAAGATTTTTTTAAACCAAATTCAAGATTTTTCAAACCAAATTCTAGATTTTTCAAACCAAATTCAAGATTTTCCATACCAAATTCAAGATTTTCCAAACCAAATTCCAGTTTTTCCTCATCAAATTCCAGATTTTGAGGGAGAATTTTGAGGGAGAGATTTTGAAGCAGAGAAATAAACCGTATATATTTAGTAGAAAAGAATAATTGAGATGCTCTCCCTGGTGGATAAGAAACAAAAGTTGTTAGGCCCCAACAATCCAATCAATTACAGGGAGAGCATTTGTACTCAAATCATGGTACAAACATAATGGCTCAATGTAAAAATTGGTTTGAAAAATCTTGAATTTGGTATGGAAAATCTTGAATTTGGTTTGGAATATCTCGAATTTGACTTGGAAATGCTTAGTTGGTTGGTGGTAAAAGTGATCAAGTGCACTTTTTTTTCTTTCTTTTTTTTAAAGAGGGTTTTTGCTTACTTAGCCACTACAGTATATTATGTAGGTATAGCTGGAAATAATAAAATTATTTTATAAATACCTAATAAAATGATTTAATAACGTTTTTTTTCAATGGAATTCCGCCAACTGTGTTATATTCATTGACAGCAGGGGTTTGAATAAGTTGTTTCAGGTAAACACGATCAAATGTTTTAGCGGAGATTGTGAAACTATACAGTAGATATTTAATAAATGTCTACCTTAATAAATATCTATCAATAAATATTATTTATTGATATTTTGGTGACGGTTAATTAGTTATTGGTTCTAATTTAGTTTAAATAAAATGAGTTTATACATTATGATCATGTTCGAATCATCACTATATCCATTCAGGTAAAAGTAGTCAAATTACCATCTTCATTAAAAACCTGAAAAATATCAGTTACGTGGCATTTTATCCACTGTATCCTCCACGTTTCATTCAGGTATGGTATTTCAATACATGACAAACATTTGGGTTTGAACAAATATTAGGTTAGCAATCCACACTTTTTCACTAGTCGAGCTGATCGAAAACTTTGGCAAGGATAAGGAAGGTAAAATGTCGAAAAATGCACTTGATCTCTTTTACCTCCAACCTGTATATTATGCAGCCTAACAACCAGGAAGTGCTCCAGTTTGAGAACGGAATAAGATATCGCAATTCTGACTTCGCCATCGTGTTCAGCGTAATAAACCCTTTGAAAGGAGGTGGCACTCGTCAGACTGGTTCATTTTTGGAATTATAGTCAGTCGATCATAAAGATTTTAATGCTTCGTAAAATTGGGAGCTGCAAGTCCAACGGTTACATTCGGATGTTGCAGTAAAAAATTAATTTTCCGTTTGGCTTGTGAATGTCAACACCTGTTTCACTTGTGACTTGTTGAAAAATTAATTAATATTCATTTATCGTGTAAATTTCATTTAAACATATTAGATTTAAATGAAATTCACAAGATAAGACATTGAGGTCAATACATTTTTGAAGCCTAGGGACCAGTTGTTGTATACGTTTGTCATTTGAAAATCGTTATCCACCCAAAAACCCCTTTAATTTATTGAAAAGATGATAAACCGATGGTGTCAGATCCGCGGAGTAGGATGGGTGAGTCACAGTATCCCACCCAAATGAAACAAGGTCCCAATGAAACATTGAGGAGTGAGACACCACGAGTCAGCATTCCTCTCCTTTTGTCCTTGATTTTTTTCAACTTCTTGAGTGTCTCACAGTATGCAGCTGCATTTATGGTGGTTTCTTTAGGCGTAATTTTGACTAATACTATCCCTTTCCGGTCCCAAAAGACAGATTCCATGGTCTTCCACTCTGAAAATTTGACTTTTTTGGTTGATGGTGAATGGGTATGGCTCCATTGTAGAGACTGTCTTTTCGACTCAGGAGTATAGTGACACGTTTCGTCACCAGTCACAATTGAAATGTACTGATGTAGCTGATTGTGTGGTTTTGTAAAGGATGGAAATATGCTGAAATATGACGGGGTTTGCTTATTTTGGCGGTTTTGCATCAAATATTGGTTCTTAACATCTTATTTTGTCACTAAAACTTCCATTTACTGAAGAATTTTTTTCTCACATTTTTGGCTCATTTCGCTACCACACGTTCGCTATAATTTGTGATATTGACGAACTTAGTAACTGAACAGTTGTCCCTGTTTTCCTATAAAGAGAGGATTCGATGTCGTACTGCGGCACAGCGCTTTTGATGAATCCGAGGGAGTACTTCGTTATTTATCTGAGCTAAATCTTCGTTAATCGCCTCGAAATATTCATTTTCTCATATCCCGTGGGTAAACTCGGAGTATTTCTTCGGCCTGATTTGCGGGTTTGCCAGGATATTAAAATCAATTTTAATATAAATAGGGTCGGATCAAGGATGAGTTATGTGTGTTGGCGTGGGGCCCGCTCTGCCGAGTTCGATCCATCGATGTCACCAAACTCAAGCACCCCCCAAAATAATCTCATTTAAAGATTTTCTCTTCCTCGCCCCTCTCAAGATTTTTAAACTTGATTTTTAACAACTAGATTATCATGAGTTTGAGAAAACTCGCACAATGGAAAGTGTAAACAGGGCAACTTGAGTCAAAATAAGGTTTTTTTTTGGCATTTCCATAAATGGATCAACTGGAATTTTTAGGTTAGCAATGTATTTAGGTTAGAGATTCGTTGTTAGTAGTAGTAATTTTTTCGTTGTAGGTGTTAATTGCATTTTTAATTCAATTATGCATTCAATTTTGATTTTTTTCTCTTTTTTTTTTTAGGTGTTGTGTACATCAAGTTTTCCAAGTCGTCAGAAGCTGCCCTCGCTCAAGAAGAGATGAACGGAAAGGTGTTGGGCAGCAGCAAACCCATCAAAGTGATGATCGCTCACAGGTGAGAATATTTTACTGGTAGCTTCAGAATACAGAAATGTTATTCACCTTTATTATATTCCTATTTGGAACCTCTCATAAGTTTGCTCTGACATTGGTGTTCAGGAACAAATGTAGGACTTCGATATATTGTGGATGTATCGATATAATCGTATGATCACCTAAATATATGAATACTCATAATATGAGTATTATAATATAGTAAGTATATTATACCGTATTAGGTACACTGTATTCATCCTGTAGAAAGAGGGATGGATCATTATCTCTCTCGATAATAAATAAGTAATTTAAAGTAGAGGCAGTTGTATAATTTGAGTGTATTATTTTCATTCATAACATGGAACTGTTATAATAATAATTTAAAAAAAGTTGATGACAGTAAAAGAAGTAAAATCACAATCGTTTACAGAACTCGCGATGAATTTATTGTGTATCTCAATCAACATTATGCTTGCACGTATGACAGTCAGTCGATTTTTATGTATAATCGTTTTTCAGAAAGAAACTGCTTCCACCAAAAATAAGTGGAAAAAATCTGGACAGTGAATTATTTATAAATAATTGAATTTTGACCAGTATAGAAAGGAACTTGATATTAATAATCCTTGCTAGCAAACAGCTTGGAGGTTGTACGAAGCTACAGCAAGATTGAGATTTCTTCGAAAATTCGCTCTTATAGCCATGCTGCATGACTGTTTTTCTTTTATACTTGTCACTATAATGATGTATTGTTCCCTACAGCCGAGAACAAGGCTCGAGGTACGACGACGACCCAGAACGTCTTCAACGTCTCTTCATCATCGTTCCAAAGACATCCACAGAGGACATGCTGCGCGACTATTTCAAGAAATTCGGCGAGCTCGACTACGTTTCTATAGTTAAAAACAGAACCAACGGCGAAAGCAAAGGTGTAGCTTACGTCAAATATCTCAGGTACGCAATTTTTCTTGTTTTCGGATTAAGAATAGGGTCTGATTACAGCAAAGATAGAAATCCGAACGCCTGGTTGAAGGCGTTTTGATTTCTTCTGTGTGTTCTTGAATGCCTTGAAGCTGAATAGCGGTGGCATCACATGATAACCTCGTATCTTGACTTTTGGTCTGTTCTATTGAATTTTTGACAGAAAATCTCGCATCTCATCGTCCTGCGGTTCGAATTTTGGCGTAAAAATGAATTTTCTGCCCTCTAGCGACCTAAATGAAAACCTCGTTTAATATCACGTAGGCAGTAACGTCACCATAACCTCATATCTTGAATATCCCAATCAGTGTTTTTTTTTCTCTCCTGTGTAATTTGGTTTTAACATGGATTTGCTTACCGCTGGGGTCTTTTAATCTTCAAGCAGAATAGCCCCAGGATCAGCTGGATGGCTCCTAAAGCTAATTTTGATGCTATTCACTCTATGAAGCTGTAGTTTGGTACGTGGCCTCCTTCGGACAATCATGTGATGTCATAATATGACATAATATTATTATGGTGAACACTTGTGAATGTATACATTTTTTTTTTTTTCCAGAGCTTATCACGCTGCCAAAGCCTACGAAGAATGTTCCAAGAACTACAAAGCCGTCTTTGCCAGGCCTAGAGAGCAGAAAAATCAAAGCAGCTTTGAAAACAATGACAGGTAAGCGTATTTCTTTCTCTAAACTAACCGTATCTAAAAACTTGTCACTTGTTAAAGGTCTGAGATGTGGAGTTTGCCCATCGCAATCCGTTTTCTCAATCATAACCTCAAAGACTATCTCACCTAGGGCCATGTCTTGTGAATTTCTATATCCATTCAGTGATGTTTAGTGTTATATGTATCAGTGTAAATTGTGGTTTGAGAAGTGAAAAACAATTTTTAGTTTCGAACGTTTATTTGTAGAAACACAAACGTGAACTCCTTGAAAAGCCATTACTGATTCTAACTGGCCGATTTTGGCAGACCAGCATTGCCTGTGGGTATGCGTTAGTCATGAGATGAGCTTGATACTTACATACCTACATACTGACTAGACCTACATTTTGTTTTCCATATCTATTCAATGCCAACCTCCATCATTAGATGTTAATTCTGAATTCACTTAGTTATTCTGTGTTCTTGTGTTGGAAACAATTCAGTTCCGTATATGTCTCAATCAGCTACCTACCTTATTTACCTTGAGACTCCTCACCAACCTCTTTTGCTATAGTAGATTTTAGCAAGGACTTGAGATAGGACTGGTTCCCATCCAGCCCACCAAAGCCTAGGCTTATTGTGCGGAGCGTTGCCTTTGTCAACTTTGGGTCCAGGCTATTAGGTACCTATATTAATTTTATGGTCCCTCCTACCAGCTTGTTTACCGACACGATTTCTTCCCAAATCAGAGACCTAAAGATTACTGGCCAACAAAAAAAAAGTTGTTGTTTGGTGCAGAGGAGATAATGGTTGGTATTGGGGTTTTTCGGTGTGCTGAATCCAAATCTGAAACCCGTTTTTCGTCATCAGGTCTAGTTTTTGACATATAGCTGAAATACATATTTTCTAGCTACGTTTGTGTATTAAAAATTGAACTTCCAAAAATCCTAGTTAATTTTCACTTTCAATCTCTCTTTCTATGGGTTTCGAGGTGCAGAATCAGAATTTGAAATCCGATTTTTAGTTACTTTTCAACGTTACCGCTTTTTCCGTTGAATAGAATAAGATAACTAGACCTGATGGCGAAAAACGGATTTCAGATTTGGATTCAGTACACCTAAAAATCCCAACACCAACCCTCATCTCCTCTGCATCAAACAACAACTTTTTTGTTTGTTGATGAGCCTCCTCGGCTATCTCTCTGACCATGTGGTTTCCTTTTGTTGCAGGATGAGTTTTGGAGCAGGACCTCAATTCAGTAAGTTATGTTATTAATTACATTTTTAAGTTTTTCTTAATTATATTTTATTATTGCTCCACGATATAGATCTCATTAACAATTTGTTGAGTGAAAGACAGTTTGTGACCATTATGAAATAATTACATTGTACAACCTTTTGAATTATACAAGCGTCCAGTTTGGTTCGTTTATCAAGAATGTTAAATTGGTGTTCTTAGATGGTGGTGGTGGCGGAGGCGGCAGCAGCAGCAGAGGTGGTTGGCTGAACAACTCCAATGTCCAGAGTAGTAATAACCAGTCTGGAGACACCAGATTGGTCGCACTTCTGCACTCCTCACTCAGGGACGAGCAGATCTACAGACTCTTTGACATCTCCCCAGGCCTAGTCGACATCCGACCGCAAGCCAACAGGGTGAGGCTATATTTTTCAAGATGCAGTGGATAAAGTAGGATACTGGATACGATTTAGCCGTATAGTCTTGGCCTCTCGGTAATTGGTGACTAAAAACTTCAAGATAAGGACCAAAACAGGCGGGCCTACGGTTTTATGTTAGGGGAACTCCAAGTTGGGGGTCTTGTATACAAGGAAAACTGCGATGTGGGGGTTTTATATAAGGGGCAATAAGAAGAACTTTGAGCTATTTTTCACAAAATGGCCTCATAAAGGGAGCGGTGAGCTTGGTTTCTAGGCATCAGACGATATGGGGAATTGCTAGTTAAGAATTCTGTTATTTTTAAAATATAATTTCTTTTTTTCCAAAAGATATGCAAAAATGTGGGATACAATGAAAAATCCAGCACAGGCCACTTAACGGCCTGTCACAATTATGGAAATTAATCCCCTATATAGGCAAATGCCCGTGGCAGGGGATGAGCAGTCACTATGGCTCCCACCAAGCAAGAAGAACCAGTTATAGCTGCTATGGTGACACAAGATTCAAGTGCTAGGTAATTAACGGTATACAAATTTAATAAATCTAACAAATTCTTTCATAATTCTTCCACTTCTACACCAACATGTACACCACATGTACACATGTGCACCAATGTTATAAAGTTTTATAATTTCAACAATAATTATTCAAAAATAATAAATTATTAATAACAAGAAATTCAACTCTTTTTAATTTTTACAACAGAACAACGCTAAAACAACATGACATATGGTTTGCAACCTCATAACATTATAATATAATTATAAATAATATATATTATGTGAGTAAACATATGTACATAAAATGAACCAACAACAATTCATTGTTCCAAAGCTAAACGGCCTACATAATACTACTTTAATTTCTCTATAACCTGCTTAACAGTATTCGAACCAGAGTAAATAAATGTCTTTAGACAGGCTGGAAAACCGTTGATGATCTCAACCGAACAAGACTCATAGAATAGAATTTTTTTGCAAGTGTTGTGGTAATGTTACTATTTACAGTGTTACTATTTGTTTTAAATCTAGTACTAATTTAACAAGACGGGTAAACAAAGTGTTTACACTTTACAAAATGCCTTACAAACTCTTTTAGCATAGAGAATGGCAAAATTAAAATTTTTTTTTTAAAGAGGCATCGTGTGTTCTCGAGAATGTTTCCTAGAAATGATTCTCACTATGATCTTCTGAGCTGTAATTAACGGGGCGAGCGTGGTTTAATACGCTCCACCCCAACAAGGAAGACAGTAAATCAGCACTGATTGAACCAGTGCAAAGTACTAATATGGGGAGCCACAAACAGCTCCTCCTGCAGGGCTTTCAGATTGGGGGCAATAAGAAGAAAGAAGGCCTTTAGGCAAGGGGGAAATAAGAAAAACTGCTAGGCTCTAGACAAAAGGATTCGTAACATTAGGTTTATTATGAAGGGCATCAGACCTGAACAAACGTATTTGAGACAATCCTACTGTTGTTTCAGTTCTACGGATTGCAGAAAGTTCTTGTCGAGTACAACTGCTGTGCCGCGGCCACCCATGCTTGTGAAAAGCTGAACGGCTTCGAATACCCGCCCGGTCAAAGGATTACGGTAAAACCGTACGGAACCGGAGCCGATGAATCGTACGTATTAATATAATATACCTTATAATATAATATACCTTATTATATAATACCTTATTCCAATCGTACAATTTACATATTAGGTATGTAAATTGTACGATTAGAATAAGGTCCTTACTTGCACGAAATCCAACACATCATCGTGGCAGGTTCTTCCCTGTGCCTCCTATATCGCAACTTACGAGTAGTTCGATTTGAACCCAACTAGAGGTGAAACTGATTTTCATCACTCAACCTGTTGACTTGAAAAAAGATAATTGAAAAAATTGAAAAAACCTTATCTATTATGTTGAAAACATGTAAACTTGAAAACATGTAAACATGTAAACTTGAAACATGCAAACATGTAAACTTGAAAACATACCTAATCTTCAATTTGATAATTTGTTCAATAAAAA
Source organism: Stenodema calcarata (assembly GCA_963920205.1). NCBI lineage: Eukaryota > Metazoa > Arthropoda > Insecta > Hemiptera > Miridae > Stenodema > Stenodema calcarata. Next base: position 15,359,809 of record OY986064.1, read on the forward strand.
AGTGTTCTAGAGTTGTTTTTGCGTTATTAGGAACCACCACAGCTGGTTCATGCAGAAAGGGACCTTGTTCCTACAGCTGTTTGCGTTTTTTACCAAAAAACTGTATTTTCGATCAACAAAAGCAATTTGGTTTCTAACAATGGTTACCTTGAGTTATGCGCAGTAAAAATGTCATTGAAATAACCCAAAATTTCAAGGTGATGAACAGTTTTTGTCGATTATCTCGAAACGGAAAAAATGCATAAGGATCCTATTTGCATGAAGCCATTTAATTGTGGAAAACGTTTCATGATAGTCTGTACGACCAAACGTGCAGAAATAATGAGTTCAAACCCTGACTTGTCCTTCCTTTTACTGAGCATAGCTGCCCTCCAACTGAAGAAAAAGAATAAGAAGAGGTTACAATAATCATGTTGAGGGATGTCGAGGGTCGGTCATTTGACCGACCCTCGACATCCCTCAACATCATTCTTACTGACGGTCAAACTAAATCACACATACTCGTTACAATAATCTAAATAATAACAATAATCTCTATTTTTAAATTTCCACAACACTGGTTGATCACGTTATAATTCAATCAGAATATAGTCACCCGACTTCAGGGTGTGACTCGCCGTCACCATGATGTAATAGTACCTGTTCCGTTTCCGTATTTTGATTTTTTCACGAGACAGTGCTCGTATCTGGGCCCAAGAGTTTTTTAATGATTTACCTGCTCATTTAAAGCGCATTGAAAAATGTAGTAAATTCAAATCGTGTTTGAATGATCACTTAAAACAGCAGTTTCTTATTTACAACAGTGTTATTCCCCTATTGAGCTTCTTTCTTCAATACCATTCAGTTTTGCCGCTTTATTTTCTCTTACAAAAGACAAAAATGTATTAATTTTCTTCTGTTATTAATTATTGCCACAGCGTTTAATTCTATGAAACTGTCGCAACTCCTGATAATTTTGTTTAAATTATGGAGATCAGTATACTGCCAAAAGACTTTAATTTATTTTACTAGATGTATTCATTTTATTTTGTGATGAAGTATGAAATACTTCAAATATATTTTGTGGTAATGCCTTAATAAACGGCTTTATTAAATGCCCAAAAAAAAAATGTCTAAATCAACATTTCCATTAATCTCCTTCAGTCGTCGACTCACTCATTGAACAAGCTTCTAGACGCTCAAGTCGATTAACCAACCCCTTTTGATCAAAATACTGACGTAACTACTTCCTGCTCCTTGATCCTATAAACCCATCTTGTTGATAGCGGCCCCTTACCCATAGGTCCAATATAGGATAGGTCCACAATTCAAACTTCAATAATGTTGGACTTTTCCAGTGGCAGCGCCGGTCTCCTCGGCGGAGTTGCTGCCAAATCAGAAGTAAACGGGTCTGCTGGAATGACGACTATTTCCAATTCAGAATTGGCAACACTCACAGCCGCTCTCGCCAAGGCGGAGAACATCATCAAGACGGCCGGCCTCGGGTCCCAAGGTAAATAGGAAATTGTTCAGAAACATTTGTAGAGGCTCATGACAAATCAGATTAATGGTGTATTATTCGTCCAAAAATGATTTTCTCAACTACTCGGTGGATTATATTCCCATGAACGTGGCTGTCGAGTTGCATTCAATTTTTCCATTTTGTTTTTTAATTTCAGCCCCTCAACCTCAGTCTGGACTCCTCAAGCCGAGTGAAGCCGAGAATTTCGGTCCGACTTATTGTTCAGTACCGCTTCCCCCACCACAGCCCTTAGCTGCTCCTACAGACGACGAAACCTACAGGTGACAAATTAATAGTACATATTAAAGAAATACCTCTTCATCATTCCCATAAATCACTGAATCACTGCAGAAATGTGAGTGTTGTCTTCCGAATTGATAATGGTACGTTCGTATGTTTCGTTTAACCGTTGTGGATGCACCAAAATTGTGGATTGTAATGGTAAAGTTTTGGGCAGTAAAATGCATACTTGATTTTTTTATTTTTTATTTATATCAACATTATCCAAGATAACACACGAAGTATAATAATAACATGAGGAACGAATATAATATATTATACCTATTATACTAGATGTAATTCATTAACCTTCTAGCATTGAAAAGTTATTTGGTACAAAAAGCACTGTACTGAAGAAAATTACGTTTCCTGTAATATGATATGTATATATAGACACAGACATATAAATAAAATGCACATTTTACATGATCCATATAAAAGGTGTAGGGAAACATTTTCACGACAAACATGATTTAAACTAAAGTAATAAATAGTTTGGGACGGAGCAGGGTTCAGTTAAAGCCGTCAGCAAAGTCTGAATGATGCCTTCTTTTCAGTCGTCTCAGATGCCTGGTTGGGGGACGGTCCTGAGGGATGACGTTGACGAGTTGATTAGTATGCCCTCTGATACGAGGAGTAATATACGGCGATCATTAACTGTTGGAACCTCGAGGTCCTTGAGGAGTTCCTCTTTACGGATGTACCACTCTGCTCCTGTGATGAGCCGCAGGGCTCTGTTTTGCAGGACCTGTATTTTATTTATTTGGGAGTCGGATCCTGATGACCACAGGCCAGCACCATAGAGCCATATAGGTCTGACTACTGTATTGTAAATAAGGATCTTATTTTTAATGCTGAGACTGTTGTTCGTGAAGAGGGGCTTCAATTGCATAATTCTATGGCGAGTTTTCGATGATATGTCGCCGACTGGGGTGGTAGGGATGGCAAATCAAAGGAATGTATCGTCAAGGGTATATCGACATGTCCGATGTATCACGAAAAATGAATCAATATATCCGATGTATTGGAAGAAATATCTAATATATAACTTCATTTGACGATTTCACATGGCATTGAACTTAAACATAATACAGCTAGCAACTTCGACAAAACTTTCACCATAATCCACCTAGCATTCATTCAGCTCAAAATTAAAATAAAGCTTTGACAGCAACTTTGGTGATCAAGTTTCTATGGCATATTGTTCGTTTCAATAGGGTAGGTAGCTTTATTCATGCTGTGTTTCATCATTCATCTACGTTTCATGTTTTTTAGGTGGAAAATTCTTCCAAAATTGTTTCATAAACGCTTCTAACGATACATATTGATAGATATATCGATACAAACCAATATGCCATACCTCTATATCGATATAAATAGATCTATATGAACTTGAATGAACGTACAGGAGGATGAAAATTATAGTAAACACTTACGTAAATTTGGAAAGACTAGATGAAAGTCTATAGCTGTATAGATCTATAGCTGTATCAAACGGGAAATATCAATATAACGATCCTCAGTTTCAAGTGTTGAAGAATGTAAATACTCGTATTTGTGTTTCAGGTTATTCATAGTCTGTCAGCCTGGCTTGCCCTCGATGTATGCTCTTAGGGACATCTTCGGGAGGTTCGGTAACCTGATAGAAGTCTACACCTTGCATGGGAAGAACTGCGGCTACGTAACGTACGCCACCAAAGAGTCTTCTGACAACGCCATAAAGGTTAATAATTCATGAGTTTGATGTAAATATTCTATCTTAGAAATGTGTATTTATGGACTCGCTCTCAACTTTCTACTAAAACGGTTTATCATTGTACCGACATTTCCGATACCCCTTCACTCAGAAGTGACCACCTGAAGTCATGTTCTTGAAGGGATACATTGTTTTAGCTCATTACTCCAATTATTTTGTACTATTTTTGGTATCACTGATCTCAGTGACCAGAAAATAATAAGTTGTGGAAAAATTTCCTACGTTTCTATAGAACAAATTTTCGTATTTCCAGACTCTCCACCTCCAAGAAGTCTGTGGTATGAGGATGAAAGTGATGGTGGCGGAACCTCCTCGTCCTGGTGCTCGATCCGATCGGAAGAGGATGAGGACGGACGAGGAAGACCTGGCTTCGTCTTCGTAAGGCTCAGTATCCGTCCTACTTCTTGTATTTCATTCCTCATCTTCTCATCCCACTCTGCTCGGGACCTTTGGTAAGTCGTCGTTAAATTTGCCGTTTTGATTTTTTCGTCTAAACTAACAGTAGAACCTCCTTTGACCGTTATGCTCCTATAGATGCAGTGAAGCTCGAAAAGGTATGTCATAATTGCCACTTCCAGCAGGACTTGATGACACACTGCCCTATCAGTGCGCTGTGTTAAATGAAATGACCGCACAGATAGTTGAAAGGCGCTTGTGCTCGCAGTTGTGCTTCTACATGGGGGTCTGTTAAATGGTTTTTCAAGTGTGAAATCTCTTCAATGAAATTCCTAATCTCCCTTTGGGTGCAACTTGATATGCGAAATAGGTGAATAATCGCAACTTGTTAGGCGAAATAGGTGAATTTAGATATTTGTTTCAAAAGTCTAAGTCAATCACAGCCTGGGATATCCCTCAAAAACTTTCCAAACTAGGTCCTGCAGGCCCTTGACACAATTTAAAGCGGTAAAGAAAAAATCAAAATCGGGGAACTTTTCGAGAAGGAAATTAACTTTGCCTGGCAGATGGCACAGAGGACGATGATGTAAATAGTTTGTCGAACTGAATGGCAAATGAGCTTGAAGGCGATGTAGCGGAGGAACCTGCGCTGGACCTGGACCCTCTCAAGCTTATACTTAGCTGACTTATAATGAGGGAGCCAGACCACAGGACCATACTCGAGGTGAGGCAGTTCAAGCAAAACTCACAGATCCTGAGTGACGCAGTCACGCCTCAAGGAGTCACCACCGATCGAGTTATTGTGTGCAACATGATGGGGCAGCCCGAGTGAAAGACAGCACAAAGCACTTCTCTGCATTCAAGAGAACCACAACAGGGAAGCAGAGAGTCCAAGGCCAAGCATTCCAACCGAGACTCAACCACCCTTTGAATCTTCACCAAAGAAAAGGAAGCCCATATCAGGGAGCGACAGGTGCTCCGAACTCACGACAATTAGGAACATTAAGGGGCCAATATGGGAACCCTGGAGCAGTCCCGAGGTCGCCAAGAAGACCCAGTGATCTGACATCCATGAATGAAAAGAGCCATGAACACCGTGAGGATGATCGAGCCTGTCACCATATCAACCTGCCTACCCTCCAAAAAAGCCGCAGACCACCTTCTGGAACTTGAGCAAATTGGTGTTCTGGACAAATTTGGGCAACAACGATCTTCTCGAGCAACTTGAAGGACCGTTGATAGTGAGTTGACCTAAACATAAAGAAATGTAGTCCTATAGATACTACCGGGATCGTTAAAATCGATTTGAACGGTCAGGAGCCCACTTGTTGGTGATTTGGCTTCGATTATTAATAACGCGACTTGAGGATCGGTAATTGGAGGTTCTACTTCGTTATTCCATGTAAAAGTACAACATTAATTTCTAACATCGAAAAAGGTTAAATGAGCCTTCATTGTCTCTTTGAAATTTCTCAGTGGTATTGACGAATTTTGTAGACCCAGTTTCACCAAAATCTCTAAAACTATAAATGATTTAGTAATTTTTTTCTTTCGGCAGTTGGCTTTTTCTTGAAATTGAACTCCTGATATACCCGAATTTTCGAAGAAAATGTAGCTATTGTTCTCGGTCCAAAATTTTTAAAACTCGAATTTTCGAAAAATTTTCATACCAAAATCCGTATCAGACCATCCTGAATCCACTGCCAAAAGACACAAAAAATAATATATATATATATTTCGTTGCCTGAATATTACTACCTACCTATTTCAAATAATCAAAAAGGCGCCCATGGCTGGATCGAGCCGCTCGGATTGGACGGGCTATTTCCCATGATGCACCACGATGGCATGCAGCGCTCCAGGCGGAAGCGGTTGTCAACTGAAAGGGAGCTTCGTGGTGATACGCGATTACGGGAGTAGTAACGCCCAGGAGAAGTGTGCTCACGCGTCCATCTGTGTTTGACTGTGTCTCAAGTGTCTCCCGAATAAAGGAACTG
>OY986064.1:15365937-15464043 GCA_963920205.1 Stenodema calcarata
TAAACACATGATTAAGACATGATAGAGAACACTACAATACTCTTAACACAGTTCCTTTATTCGGGAGACACTTGAGACACAGTCAAACACAGATGGACGCGTGAGCACACTTCTCCTGGGCGTTACTACTCCCGTAATCGCGTATCACCACGAAGCTCCCTTTCAGTTGACAACCGCTTCCGCCTGGAGCGCTGCATGCCATCGTGGTGCATCATGGGAAATAGCCCGTCCAATCCGAGCGGCTCGATCCAGCCATGGGCGCCTTTTTGATTATTTGAAATAGGTAGGTAGTAATATTCAGGCAACGAAATATATATTACATTGTTATGATCTTGATGACTAGTGGAAGTATATGGATGCGTTGAATGACCAAATACTAGTCGTTTGTTTGAAGGTTTTTATTCCACGACGTTTCTGCCCAGGAACTGGGCCCTATTCATGCGGATATCTACAAGAGGAAGTAGAATTAATATTGTTATGAACTGCAATGTGGAGAACAGCAGAGATGGAATGCTTATTATGTATGTTACTACTAATGACATTTGTTGTGCTAAGTGGGTACTTACATTATGAGATGAAGTAAATGTCACATCGGGGATTTGAACAGGGGATAGCACACGGTAACAACAGAAGGTAACAACATCTCATAATGTAAGTACCCACTTAGCACAACAAATGTCATTAGTAGTAACATACATAATAAGCATTCCATCTCTGCTGTTCTCCACATTGCTGTTCATAACAATATTAATTCTACTTCCTCTTGTAGATATCCGCATGAATAGGGCCCAGTTCCTGGGCAGAAACGTCGTGGAATAAAAACCTTCAAACAAACGACTAGTCATTCAAAGCATCCATATATATATATACATTATATGTAGCACTATATTATATATATATAAATTTTGGTGTATAATAATATATATATATATTTGAAGCACAGAGTGGCTATGAAAATCGAACATAGAAAAGAACATACAAAACTCACGATTTGACACTGATATTTCGGCCTTCGCCTTCGTCAGAGTAGAAATTGTAGACTGTTGAAGTGGTTGTCTTCGTGATCGCATGATGGTATGATGGTGGGTTGCCATTGTAGACCGGAATACTCCGGTCTACAATGGCAACCCACCATCATACTATCATGCGATCACAATGGCAACCCACAATCATACCATCATGCGATCACGAAGACAACCACTTACACAGTCTACAATTTCTACTCTGACGAAGGAAAATACTGAAATATCAGTGTCAAATCGTGAGTTTTGTATGTTCAATTTTCATAGCCACTCAGTGCTTCAAAAATATTAAGTTCCACTGGAACCACGTTTCCGCCATTCAATTATTTATATACATATATTTAGTGGTGGTTGTTTTGACTAGGAAACAGTAGATTGCGGGTAAGGATGACCAACACTAGTCGTTGTTATCATTCGGTTTTATTACGACGTTTCGATCGTGTTCCACGATCGAAACGTCGTAATAAAACCGAATGATAACAACGACTAGTGTTGGTCATCCTTACCCGCAATCTACATATATTTATATGTATGTGTCATTCCAGAAGATAACTCTCGATAGAATTGAGAAAAAAAGTTCAAATTTGCACAAAAAATCTGTCTTGGCAATCGAAAGGCTAAGTTCGTAAATGGGTAGAATCAGGCTACTCTAAGGGGGGAGTTTTGATGGGGGGGGGGGGATTCCTCATAGATTCCCAAAATCAAACATTCGGACAAGTGACACCTCATTTTATGTTTTTTTTTAAATGCTGAACACGATGGTGAAATCAGAATTGCAATATCTCATTCCGTTCTCAAACTAAAGCACTTTGAAGATGAAGAAACGTGGTTGTTACTTGATATGATCTTCATGTTACGTCTGCTATAATCTGATAACGGAAGGCGATATCGCAATTCTGACTTCGCCGTCGTGTTCAGCGTTCAAATGTCCAAAAGCTGAGGGGGGGGGGGGGGAGTTTACCCATAAATTCCAAAAATGAAACGGCCTGTCAAGTGACACCTCATTTTTACACGCTGAATAAGATGGGGAAGTTTTATCTTATTCCGCTCTCAAACTGAAGCACTTTGAAGATGAAGAAACTTGGTTGATACTCGAGATGTTTTTCATGGAAATCATGTTCTTTTTCATTTTCATTATTAGTTCGATGCCTTCACTCTTTTTTTCTGTATTTTACCGATATTTCTGTGTATTACGAGCATATTCAATATATTCCAATCTTATCGACGTGTTTGTTCATTTTTCCGTTTTATTTGTACCTATTTTTGTGTGCAAATATTGACGTTCCGCGTGAAAACTGAATGAAATCAACGCTAACTGGGCAAAGTGGCGCGGACGGCGGACGGCGGACGGCGTACGGACGGATTTTTTTTTATTCGATTTTCTGAATCTACGTATCTTGAAACGTAAACCAACAAATTTTGAGGGGGGGTTAAAATTTTTTTTTCTTTGGGCGATTCCAATGGTTCATTATCGAAGATAATAAACCAATTAGTGGTGACAGAGAAACCCCGAGTTCAATATAAATTAAAGCAGTTCTCATCGTCGAAATATTCATAAAATATTCTAAAATTTTAAAATATATATTTAATTTCTAGTCTGATTCATGATATTTATAATGTTTGTTTTCTAGGCACAGGATCCCCCAGTTTCGTGGGTCAGGTGAAAAAAATACCGACGTATTTTATTTTAAATCTCAACGCCGTTTCTTTAGTCGTCGCATTGTTTACCGTTTTGTTTTCCTCCTTATAATATATAGGTATATATATATTATGAAGGGTTTTTTTTTTTTTTTGTACGAACGTACTATGGAAAACTAACATGGCGTTACCGATACCTATTGTAGGAAACTACTCACTTGTTTTGAAACGGAAAGACTGCATTTCTTAAATAGACTTACTTCGCGTTGAATGTAGGAGCTCCTATTAACTATTTATTTGTATTCCCTTTAGTTGGAGCTAGTTGGGGAGAAGGCCTTTATAAAGGGTATAAATACCCTTTTATAGTTAAGAGAAAACGTACGGTTAGTACCTACGCGTAGAGAAAGACTTTTAGTAGAGAAACTATTGATCGGCAACAACAAAAAATAGGTGCTGCTCTTTAACATTAGAGAGACTTAGCAGACCTCTTAAGGTAGGTTCACATGGAGACGCAATTTCGGACGGGAAATGCGGTACTGCAATGCTATTGCCCTTTGCAAAATGGGTTACTGAGGTCATGGAAATCCTCTGCATTACTGCGCACACCTCTTTGTAGGGGTGTGTCGGTCCAGGTAATTCCTGGAACGGCTCCAACGGTTACAGTAACAAGGAAATAACCCTTCCATTTTAGCTCTGTTAAGCGGCAAGATTTAATCTCCCTCTCCAAGAATATCTGATGATAAAAACAAACAGAATCATCTGGTGATTCATGGGGTGGGAAGCATGTAGTGGAGGCGTGGTAACTCCTTGGTTACCAACTACTTTGGTGAAGGCCAAACAAATATGTCGTTAATGGTATGTCGTTGTCGATGACAAAAGTACTAAGGTATTGAAAAGAAAATATTCGATACTTAACTCATTTTGATTGCACGCTACTGATAGAGAGTTACAGGAGATAATTCTGCTTTGATAGGACCAGCTGTTGAGGGCTTATCCTTGGGCGAGCAAGACCAAACGCTAACTCGATAAGCCCAAACATGCTCAGTTCTAGTATTAAGCAATGCCGTATTTTCCGTTTTTTACACGTTCGCCTTAAAAAACGCTTGGACTTAGACTTTACACTTGACAACTCAGTTCTCAGTAAACTCTACGTACGGGAGAACCAATCACTGTTATCCACATGTAAGGTTACTTTGCAGTAGGACCAAACCTCACGATAAGGACGCCCATCTTTAAGACCCTTGAGTCCGGGTGGGGTAGATAAGACGGTCTTATCGAATGTTAAGGCGGTCCTATTGAAGAGGACTTACCTCCTTGGAACTCTCTAATATGTAACTGTAAGGTAAGGATCCACGAGTATCGATATTTGTGGAACTGAACCGGTAAGGTTAGGGTCGTCACCAACGTAAGACTAGGTTCCACAGTCCCGATACAGTGTTACCAACACAGCTCATACCCCTTCGATTGTTGCGCCGTATTGGAATTCAATATTTGGACTAGAGTCAAGCAATTCTCGGTTGTTTTCTTGCATTTTCTCCGACGATGGAGAAACGTAAATTGTTGATGAGTGATTATTGATAATCACAAGAAATGCGAAAATTATGGAAGCTAGTGGACTCGAGAAAACAATTTTGTAGAAGGAGGAGGTTATGATACCGTTACCATGCGTCTCATGTGAACCTCCCTAAACTGGTATTTGAGTATTTTCCCACCAAAACGAACAAAAAATTCATTGTGATAGCGGCTGTGATTAAATTCGTTTGTATCGTAGCAATTAGGTCTTCTAGCGACTATGGACAGATTAAAGATACCATTGTTCAACCTCGTTGCTCTTTTTCGAGTTTTTCATTTCAAATTGGAGATACATTCAACTCGCAAGTGTAAATTGGTAGGTAGGTATTTGTTATATAATATATACTGGTTGAAGTTACCATTTTTCAACTGCGTCCTTCTTCTACAATGACGTCATTCTGAAAGGGCAATCTGGTGGATGTTGTTGAATACATTGAATTGTATCAATGTTAGACCGGCTCTGGGAGCTCTGATTACGCTGAATATTCGTATTAAGTGATAAATTCACTATGATGGTATCACCTACACACATCTGGCAGTTTTCTTTTTACTCACTTTTTTTCTCATATTTATTTTTTCCTTGTTTGTTTTTATACTGCATACCAACTATTTGTTGACCAACTGAAATATTGTGTGTTTTTACAGAATATTACCGAATCCTGGACGCCCATACTGACGGATTTTAAACCAACTTTTTTGCAATTAAAAAACAAAAATAGAAAAGATGAACAGTTTTGCTTCCATAATAAAAATTACGAAATCAACCCCAACCCACTCACCCTGACAATTAGAAAAAGAGGGTAAATTTTTTGAATTTTTCGAAAACGAACGGATTCACACAACAGATGATCCACAGACTGTCTCACACATCTACTGAAGAAACATCGACTTGAATACCAACTTTGCCGGAATTTTTGAAAAAAATGACTGTTTAATTAGAAATTTGATTTGCTTGTAATTTCCATGTCCACACATGTCCATATTATTACTGTTCCCCGAAATGTTCACTTTCTATTGATTTGACCATTTTTCATCTTTAAATATTCTAATAAAGGTTTGTTTTGTTTGTTAGTGATTTTTGAGAGTTTTTAGTTATGTCGAACGTACCTTGAAGTATTGGATTCAAAGACAAGTTTCAACTTGAATAATTTGATTAGCCCATAATTCACACCTGCTGCAGCACGGTTACACTGATTGCATTGGAAATGCTCAAATGGGAGCGTTCGTCTTGTAGGATTTATATCTTCTAGTTCAATCCGCTCCCATGTTGCACAACAATCAAGTTTTATCAATAAACAATTTCATTTGGAACGGTCATCGGTGATTCTACAAATCAATTGTGCATTATCACAACTGAAACATCGTTGCATGTTTATTCTTTCAACTACGAAATCCGGTTTTAAATGGTGTACGAGGGTTATCCAGAAAGTAAGAGTACTGACTTTTTATATTCTTTTAAAAACCTTTTATTTAATTTAGGTACATTACGTCGCTTAAGAACAGTAATGGCCAAGCTGTGCCTGCCGAATATTTCCCAAAATATGGCATCTGCCCAGGAAATGGACTACATCCTCATCCTCCCCCGAATTACAGATGGACAGGTGAAGACACGGTCCGAGATCCAGGGTTCGAAATTCAAATCCAGCATTTCACACCTGGCTCTACAAATACTTCTGACAAGAAGCTGCGGAAGGTTCACGTCCGCCACGTAGCTGGGTGGACCCAAATGCTGATATACCTTATGGAACAGCGCTATACGAGCTCTCCCTTTACAGTTTTCTACAAACGCTTCTTTTCTCGCTATAGTACAGCGCTCACCTGCGGCAGCAAACCCTTTGGGTCCTCAGGGTCTGCATTCAACTCCATGCCATGTCTGGTAGCGAGCTCCTTCCAATCCGCCATCCATGAAACCCCACTAGCCATCACCTCACGGGCCACCCGATGTGCAAGTCTCGACCTTGGGCTCTCCAGAGTCTTGACCACATAGTCTAGACAGAGGCTACTGGTATACGCGAACAACCGCTCTGCTCCACTCTCCATGTAGACCATATAATCCGGTGTATTTGAGGGTAAAGCAAACAACTTCTTGACGACGAACTTCAACAACATCTCCACCTGTGTGTGGTACTCATACCCTCATACCTGCGCTGCATAACACAAGCCTGTACTGCTCACTGCTTCAAACACTTTGAACTTGGCCTCCATTGGGATTTCGTTGTTTTCCATAAACCTTGACCACACCGTATTCAAGCCCAACTTGGCGTTTGTAAGTTTTGAGGACAGGTGTTAGTTAAATTTATGTTCAGATTCCACCGCACAGTGTACTGAATCAACCGATTTATCATTACCTGCAGTACTGACGGCTCATCTGCTAGTAGAACTACATCATCTGCGAAACTGAGTACGTTGAAACGCACGCCGTCAACAAAAGCTCCACCACCCACGGACTCAGCCAAATCCCAAAGAAACATTATGAACAAACAAGGTGACAATTTATCCCCTCACATTTATAGCCTCACCCCAATCTGAGGTTCAAAGGAGCCCAACAAACCGTTCCTCGTCCACACTTGGGCATAGGTACATTTATAAAGACTCTCAATCGCTTCAACAAATCTTGTCGACACGCCCATTTGGTATAATTTAAAGTACAGGGCAGGTCTTGATACAGATTCAAACGCTGCTTTAAAATCTACAAAAAACCATAAAGTTTGCTCTTTCTTCTGACAGTTCTACATTTGACTAAATTCCACAGACAGAACAAATTATCAAACGTAGAACGCCCTGTCATTGTCATGCAACAAACCTGCTTCCCCCTGAGGCAAAAAGTCGATCAAAATGCCTTTTTGGCTGAAATTAAGGTTCTGAATTTTTTAGCAGACGGAACCACTGTGATGACTGTCGTTTTGTCTCGGGGGTGTAATGAGCCTTACTCATTACTGTAATGAGCCTTACTCCTTACTAAAACTCTTACTTTCTGGATGAGCCTCTTATTTAGTCATATTCACGACCCAGCTATAAACATCACCAAATGTTCTGTACCTTCCAATATTTAATTTTGACTTGAGCATACAATTGGATTCCTCATTATTTCAAGAGTAGCGTATTCGTCTTCTGCATGTTCGTAAAACCAAGTTTTTCTCTGAACAATCAAGTGTTGATCTTATAGCCTCTATTTGTATTTATATTGTAATTTGGAAGTTTTTTTTTTTTTATAAGTAGGTATTTAAATTGTTACGATTTTTTGAGAATGTTGAATGAGATGGAAAAAATTGTATTCCTTTTTTATATAATGTATGTAGGTTTATACTGTGTAGATGCGAATTATTTAACAATGTAGACTATAAATTAAAGTTGATTATGACACAAATCGTTTTGTTTTTCACCTTCCCTGTAGAATAATCACTGGACATCATTGTTGATTTTCTATAAGCAGGCAGGCCCAGAGTTTCAATGTGGACTGCTTGACGTATTTGATTGCATATATGCATGACTCGGGCACCGTTCCTTAATCGTTCAGAAGGTCTCTCATATTCCCGCTCTTTGAGAAGGGCGACCCTAGCAGGGCGGGGACTATCGTTCATCAACTGTGTGGGGAAGTTGTTCACGGGTTTGTCAGACAACCGGTTGAGCAACTTTGTGGAAAGTTACGATCTTCTGACTGAATGTAAGTCGGAGTTTCGTCGCGGCTACTCCACTGTGGACTCCGTCTTTGTGCTCTCTGGAATAATAAAACTCAAGCTGAACGAGCGAAGGGGTAAGGTATACGGCTCCTTTGTTGACCTTAAAGCTGCTTTTGATACAATCAACCAACGCCACATGTTTTACAAGCTCTCAGTGATTGGTGTCTCCAGCAAGTTCTTGAAAATAATGAAGAGCCTGTATGGAGGAATGATGTATGCTGTTTGGACCCCGAGAGCAGGACGGGGTATTTTGCAGTGGGCTCGGGGGTCAAACAGGGCCCAATGAGCCCTATACTGTTTGTCTATATTTATAAATGACCTTGTGGAAGAACTTGTACACGGAATTGGCATCAGCAGTGTGTCGGTATTGCTCTATGCTGATGACCTTGTCATAATCTGTGATGATCCAACAGCAATGCAAGACAACATCAACTCAGTAAATACTGCACTAAATGGGGTCTCAAGGTCAATTTAGCTAAGTCCAAAAGGGTGACAGAAGCCGGGCCACAGAAGCTTGGACCTTTGAAGGTGAACCTCTGGAGATTGTTTCAAGGTACAGATACCTCGGTGTTATCCTTACTGCTCGACTCTCCTATGCCCAACACGTACGTCAAAAGGCTGCATCAGCAAAGTTTGCACTTAACCACGTGTGGGGGAAGCTGTTTGAAGATCCGGCACTTCCATGGGGAGTGAAAATGCAGGTATTTACGGCGGCTGTGCGGACAATCCTTGTCTATGCAGCGGAAATTTGGGGTTTCCAGGAGTTTGCAACTGCTGAGGGAATCCAGAATAGGTTCATATGCAAGCTTTTTCGCCTACCAGATTATGCTCCCAACTACATCCTCCTCCTCGAGACGGAACTGGACCCAGTATCTGCACATACACTGGAACGGCACCTGGACTACCTGGTCAAAGTGACCAAACTACCGAATCGCGCCTCCCCAAAATAGTGGCACGGGAGCTGAAAGCTGGGGATCTGGACTGGGCCAACTGCTGGTGCACTAATGCCGCAAAACACGGGCTGCCGTATAATCTGCCGTCCATGGACAGCCACGTTCTGAAACTAGACTCTCAGCGTTTGCTGGCTGCATTTAAGGAAGAAAAAAGGAATTCAGCATGGAGGAGGGCTGAGTCATCAGACAATAATTGTACCCTTTATAAGCAGTTGGACCCTCAAACGAAGTCTGCCAGCCTGACGAGGGAGAACGGTGTGGACGTGTATGGAGCAAGATGGCTTTTCAAGCTTCGAGCAGAGCTACTGCACTTGCATAGCAAGCCATATGTTACGGACCATAACGAGGAGTGCTCCATGTGCAATCGACACGAAAGAGAGGAAACGTACCACTTCTTGTGTGGCTGTCCTGGCCTGGCCGAGTTTCGGGTACTTGCCTTCCGCAGAGCGCTTTTGGACCGCGAGGAAGCCATCAAGATACTTAATGGCAAAGGGTGGAACCAGGCCATCACATTCTGTAAGCTGTTATGGCGTTTCTGGAGAATGGTAGTCGAGGAGTTCAACTTCTAGCCAGCCACGGAAAATACATTTGTGCCTGTTTAAACCACTATTAGTTTCATATTAGTATCATCACTATTAGGATCATCACCATTAGTTTCATAATTTTTCCTTTTTGGTTTATTATCTTCGATAATGAACCATTGGAATCGCCCAAAGAAAAAGGTTTTAACCCCAATTCAAAATTTTTGTTACGGGTTCCGACCAACCCCACAATGATCCTCGAAACTTTTCATAACCCTAGGTCAAGGGGAAGGGGTTCAAAACGAATTTTGAAAATTTCAAAATTCGAAAAATTCAGATGAAACGGTATGTTTTTTATTTCATATTTAGATAGTTTATTTCTTAGAATTTTTTAAGACCATCCACAGCTTTGTACGACCAGCCGTTCGTTCACAATGACGGCTCAAAGTTGGAGCAGATCGAAAATCGTCAACATGAGAGTAAATCGTGAGCCTGTCGGGTCCATTTTCAAACTGGCCCAGCTGATTCAAACAGCACAATGTCATGGTTTTCAAATATCGAGTTAATGAATAATATTTAATAATAATTATTAATAATGGAGCATACAAATTATTAATAACCAACAATAAATATCAATAATTTACACTACATGATAATAATTATTAATAATTAACGATAATTCATAATAATAATTAATCTATCATTCAGTAATCGAGACAGAAGGGTGATCTGTACAAAGAAGATAATAAACCGTTGTGTCAAGAATTTTCAGTTTTTTCCTCTGCCCTGTTCGCTCGTTTACTTGCAAAAAAAAAAAGTACATTTTACTTTTACTTGTTTATTTGTTTTTTACTTGTTCATTTTACTGAATGATAGATTAAGTATCTGATTGAAACAACAGTACGAACTTAGTGGTGATTATGCCAGTTTTTCCCTGATTTCCTCAAAATTGGAACGTGGATTTGACGTAGGAGACCCACAACCCTTTCAATGCCACGAGGGTCATTTCTGCAGAGAATTTCAGTTGTTAGAACATTATCTTTTTTCTACATAAAACAGGTTCCACAAAGAGAAGCCACTGTCACACAAAAGCAAGATTTGCTTTAATGTTACACTGATTTCAAACCACATGTTTTTCCACAAATTTGAAAAATATGACCGCCATGTTCGAAATGTCGAAAATCGAGGAGAAACAGGTATTTGTTCCGAATTCGACTCAAATCATCAAATTTATTTATTCAGATTTTTCACAATACGACAACTGGGTAAAGTAAATATTCATTCAATTCCGAAATTTTGTGACAAGATCCTCCAGCGTAATCGATTCCTTTTCCAGAATTTCAGAGAATTCTGAATTCATAATTTTATGAGATCCAAAGGCGTGGCAAAGTTTCGATTATGAATTCGTACATAACTTCAGGGTAGTGCTTTTAAAGTCATACAGGCATATGTGCACATTTCTCTTAATTTAAGCAATATCCGATTTATTTGCAACTACTACTTCAATAATCAGTATTCGTCTGAATTTTATTCGTGCATAAGGTGGCATTGAGGTGAACCAAACGGACGTTAAATGGAAAATATCACCTGCGAAAACTTCAAAGTCCTCTGGTGAAAAATATGCAGTTGTGCCGGTTTGATTTCACTGATTGTTCCGAATGAAACCAAAATCGACAAAACGAGGGTCTCGATCGTTACGAACAGGAAAATGAAACAACCTCTCACCATGACACTAGTGTATTCATATTTATAAATCCCGTCTACAAATCCGCAAATGAAGCAAATTTTGTACATTCTTCAACGTAACTCTACAGGTTACTAGAATACATCAAAAGTGAATTTGCTATTTCACGTCACGAAATACCAATAGGTAAGTACTTCTTTTCCAGATCTCAGATCTACCACAAAAACAGTTTCACCTACAAATTTACAACTCTATTTGTTACTGCGTCAATTTAAAATTATTTCTCAATAAAATGAGAAAGGTTAATCAAAATCAACCGTCATTAATATGGTTACCGTCGTAATCTTTTGATTTTTCGAAGGACTAGAATCGTTCTCATGACGCTTATGTCGTTATTACTTAAATTTTATTTGTTCAAGTAACACTAATTGCCCATTGTGGGTAGGTACATGCGAGTACTTACGTAATAACATGAAACAAAGTAATTTAAAATGGTAAACATCTCAATTTAACAGATTGTCCGTTAACATAGGCGTTTTATGGAAAACCTGAGAGGACATCTATTAACGAACGTATTAACAAAAGATGATACAAAACAAAAGAAGAAAATAAACCCTGTTACATTGTAATCTTGTATCTACATCAACGCTATAAAATTTGTAGTTACACATTCACTTACGCGAGAAATCATCAGGTTTTTGTAACTGTATCAGTGCCCAAGTGGTGAGATTGTGTAGGTTCGTAATGTATTACACCACCAGTAGTTATGATATGGAGGATGCTGCCTGCTATGTTGGGTTTACACTGGAACAAGCAGGCAGAGAGGGTCAGCTGCGCCATCAGCATATTCAAGGCGAGATTACAAAGAATTGCGAGGTCACTTGCGAATGGTGAGCAACTAATAGACGACATACCGGGCCCAACGAGAGTATGACAACATAAGGGAGTCCAGAGTCTGAAGTTGGCCCATGGGATCCACCTGATGGACCAGCATACAGATGAGTATTGTAAGCAATGAGTAAGAATCACACTGACATCTTCCACTCTTGAGAAAACTCTAATAGTAAGAACTCCAAGGTAAAGCGTAATTACAAGTAAGGCTGGAATAGGTATAGTACACTATTCCAGCCTACTACAGAGTAGGACCCTAGCGCACTCTTACCGTTCATGTTATACTTACAATACATTTCTCATTATTGATAAGAGCCTACTTTCACGGTTGGAGTCCATTTTTCACGTACCGCGCTGTGTTCAAAATTATACGTGAATGTATAGAATTTTTCAAAACTATTCCGTGGCGTTGGGGTTTGTGTAGCTGAAGCCTTCGAATTGAGTTTGGTCCATCGACTCCAAAATCGCTTTGTCGACGGGAGTCAGGATGGGTTTCTCCGAAGTGAACGCTTTGTCGAAGTACTTCGTGTCCAAAGGGTGTTTCTGGAAGAAAGCCGAACAATGTGAATTTGACGAATTAATTAATGTACTACTCAATTTAATTAATGTAATTAATGGACTACTCAAGAGCAATGGGATGGACTCCAAGTTGAGGGGATAAGCTAGGCTTCTACATGAAGGGGTAGGTAATAAGTGATGTTATAAGCTTGGTTTCTACGAGGCGTGTCCAGAAAGTAAGTGTAATGAGGCTTTCACGACTGCAGGGAATATATTTTTACTATGTTGGATTCACTAAGTATGATAGATAGATAGATGAAGCGTTTATTAAACAAAACAAAAACATTGTTATACAATGGAATATTTAAATATAATGCAATCACGCTTATACTGCTTAATCTTTCGATTGTCGCAGGAAGTTTGCTCGGTTAATATAACAAAATTGACTATAATAATATTATAGTCAATTTTGTTGACTATATTATAGTCAATTTAAATAAAGATAATTTAAAGAAAAATATGAATATATATATATTATATATATTCATATTTTTCTTTAAATTATCTTTCAGTCTCAAACTAATTTTATGGTAGCTATGCAAATAAATAAATAACAACTATACAACATCTCGTAACTAGGAACTTGGAAATTTTTACCCTACCCTTATAGTATCTTTTGTTTTCCTAGACATGCGCGCATGCACAGATATTAAACAATAATCAACAGTAGAAATAAACATCTAATACATAATACAAAACATTCATTACGCACTTCGATTGTGCGTTCTGATCCTATTAAATTAGGTAAATTCGCTTAGTATAAGGTTTTTTTTCTTTTTCCACCCGTGCAACTTTTATTTTACAATTCACTTTACATTTGTTACATGCGGAATTTATTGTTCACCCTCCGTGTAATTAAATTCTTCTACCAAAAATGTCCTAAGTATATCTTCCAGCCTTTCTGATGTACTGTACCATTGCTGGCAGCAGCTCGTTACCATTTAATATTGCAATTAGCTCTTGCCTCGACAGTCGCGAACTTTTAAGATACGGGTGATTCCACTAAATGTGGCGAAATTGTGTCCACAATGTTTTTTGACATTTTATGTCTTTGCTATGGCACACAAACAAAAAAATCGAAAGCTGTTGACGAAAAGTAACTTCCTCATTTTCCAACCCATGAAAATCGTTCACCACTCGTTGGAAAGCCCTCAATTTATCGAATATTTCCATGCCCTGCACACGACCGTGGATGTACGGAAAGCTGAGTTAAACAGAAGACAATGTAGAAGACAATGATACTACAACCGAAACAGTTGTAGTATCACAACATGTGTGTTTAATGTACCATGGTTTATTAGGGTGTATATTAGGGTAATGAGGGAGGAAATGGGGGGGTGATGGTGGTGGGGACTAAAGACATAAAATGTCCCAATGTGTTGCAGACTCGTATGCAAGCGTTTATCTTAGATAGTACTAAACGTTTAAAAAGTGTTATAACTAGGTTTACCGTGAGGGTTTTAGCTAGAAATCTCAGCCATCACCAGGCGACCAGGTTACATCAGGTGTTTAGATTTTTCAGCTTCATGTGGGAATTTCGTGGAGGGGAAAAAAGCATTTGGTTCAGAACAACTTTCTCTACACCAGGCACTCTTTCTTATTTGGAAGGGTCTACCAGTTAGCTCAGGAAAATATGCAACGTGCCCCATTTCTCAGTCCCCTGGCGTGTCCCCAGTCATAGGTACACAACTTCTCGTCGTTACCTCAGTTATCCAGTTCGATATTTTGAAAAAAGCTAAGACTCATGTTCTCTCCATGTAGTCTAGTAACAAACCCTTTACTGCTGTGATTTTTAAAGTTATGCAATAAGAATAGTGTGTCCACGAGTTTTCTTCTCATCCCCCAGCAAAATCTGGAAAGTGCTGTGGAGCAGACACTTTTTGTGTTGGGGAAATTTTGAAAACACAGGTTGGCAGCCCTGATCCTCTAGATTCCTTATCAACCTCGCTCTCAGCTCAGTTGTGTTTGTGATGACTAACGGTGAACTTCGAAGGTTGAATTTTTGGTGAGTATTTTAATTCATTATCATTCCCCTGGTACATATAACTTTGTTATTTTTGAAAGTAAAATTTTTTTCTTCCACAATTGTCTAGCTTAGCTGGTAAGCAAGCATTCATAATTTTGGTATATTTTTACAAGCGTGCATGGAGAGGGGAGATTAAAAAAAACACGTGATTTCTCATTCCCCTGTGTCTCATCCCCCTGGTTATTGAGGCTGTTGGGTATTCCAGGGGAATGATGAAATCACAGGGGAACGATAATTCTCAATGCATTTCCTGCATGTTTATGAAATACTTAACATTTCTTTCATTATTATTGTTCTTTTAGCTGATACATTATTTCCACGTTTCATAGTTTGAAGAATGGCACCAAGGAAGAAGGCTTTGCGAGAGGAGGAGTTGATGGAGAAGAGGGAGAAGGAGCGTGCAAGGTACCAGCGAATAAAAGAGGACCCTGTATTAAGAGCCCGCCAAGCTGAAAAGGAGAAGGCAAAGTACCTGAAGAACTCAGCAACATTATTGCTAAATTGCCTCCTCCAAATGTGAGTCGGGGAAGGTTCGATTTCAGGACGGACTTTTCACAATTTAATGTCCGCTAAATTATGTTCAGCCTCCAATTTTTCCTTAATTCTTTTCTATAAGCCAGGAAGCATTGTCCAACTTGAAAGATTTGCACAATTTTCTAGTATAATGCTGTTCCATTTCATTTTACATTTTTTGAGATTCGTCGTCCAGGTTGAAACATCAGCTGCACTTTTTGAGTTCAATTATGTTAATTTTTATTCACTACATTTCTGAAGATTTATTTCTTATTTTTTTCTTGTTCGTTTGTATTTTGACTGTTTGATTGCCGTTGACATTCCTGATTTAAGATTTTCCTGTTTAATTTGTTCACTGAATTTTATTTCTTCTGATTACTCTTAAGAAAGTTTGATGAAAGAATGAAGTTACTGGTTAGATTCTACTAGTTTTAAGCAAGGCGAAAGACTGCTTCTTCAAAACCAACTCGAACCAACTCGAAAGACTTAATTTGTGGTTGTAGTGATGTAATTTGTGCTGTTTGATATCTAGTTCCTGGTTACCTGAATAAACATTGTGATAGATACCTACTGTACAATGTACAGTATACAGTGTACATTTAATATAATATATTTTTTCTGATCTCATAAATTTAAGACCAACTGGTTTCAAGCTAGAAGAAAAGACTGCCTCTTCAAAAAGACTGGCGTAAACTATTCAACTCTTTTTGTGATTGAAGTGATGTAATCATGTGCTGTTTTGATGATATATAGTTCCTGGTTACCTATGAGTACTAATTATTTACCAAGCTCGTATTTTGCTAGAGTTGGCTACACGCCGTTAAATAAAAGTTGTGAGAGGTACCGTATGCACTTTATTTTATCATTCCCCTGCTTGGTTTCTCATTCCCCTGAATCACTGATTTCTAATGATGGCTGTTTACCCCCCAATGTCAATATTGAGAGCTGCTCGTATATGGGTTCCATTGAGGCATGAACACTGACCAATTAAACAAAAAAAACTTTCAGAATTCGTCGAAAAAATTTCAAGAGTTGCTTAACCAAAATTCGCCACTTTTAGTGGAAGCGTATACGCTAAACGAAACTCACTTAATACTGTCCACACCCCACCATTTCTTCTCGGGCTGACGACGCTGTAAAGCGAAAATTTCCACGTTCATCTAGTTTTTCCAAATTTACGTAAGTGTTTACTATAATTTTCATCCTCCTGTACGTTCATTCAAGTTCATATTATATATACGAGGGACGTCCGAAAAAAAAGGGGACAAATGCTGTTAAAAATAGAAAAATGCATATATTTTAATGAAATTTTCAGGATATGTTCAAACTTTAGTCCTTTATTTTTCAACATAGTCCCCAGCAAGTTCCACGCACTTCTGCATCCTAGGCACGAGCTTTTTTATGCCTTCGTCATAGACGCTCCGCTCCACCTCGAACAGCCACTTCTCCACAGACTCCTTGACCTCCTCGTCGCTGGAAAACCGTTTTCCACCCAGGAACTCCTTCAGTTTTGTGAAGAGATGAAAATCCGAGGGCGCCAGGTCAGGGGAATATGGTGGGTGGTTAATGATATCCCATCCAAATCTCACAAGGAGGTCCTGGGTCACACGTGCGGTGTGGGGCCTGGCGTTGTCGTGAAGGAGAGTCACGCCTCGAGTCAGCATTCCCCTCCTTTTGTCCTTAATTTTTTTCTTCAATTTTTTCAAGGTTTCACAATAGGCATCGGCGTTGATGGTGGTCCCTCTGACCATGAAATCAACCAATAACACTCCCTTCCTGTCCCAGAACACAGATGCCATGATTTTGCGTTCTGAAAATTGCACCTTGAATTTTTTGGCAGTGGGGGAGTGGGTATGGCGCCACTGTAGGGACTGTCGTTTGGACTCAGGGGTATAGTGGCATACCCAAGTCTCGTCCCCAGTCACTATTGAGTCCAGGAACGCTTCTCCCTCCGATGCATACTGCTGCAGAAATTCGTTTGCAGCCACAACACGTCGTTGGCGATGTTCTGGAGTCAACATTTTCGGCACCCATCTGGCACACAACTTCCTGTAGTCAAGTTTGTCAGAGACGATTTCACCCATAACGGTCCGTGAGATGTGTGGGAACATTTCATGAAGGGAGTCGAGGGTCACACGACGATCGCTGCGAATTTTTTCATTGACTTGCTGCACAAGTTCTTCTGAAACGACAGACGGCCTCCCACTTCTTTCTTCATCGTGCGTGTCTGTGCGACCTTCTTTAAGCTCCTTAACCCACTTGAAAACCTTCGAACGTGTCATCACATCAGGTCCATAGGTTTCCATTAGCTGACGATGAATTTCGGCACCTGAATTTTGGCGCAAAGTGAGGAACTTGATCACTGCCCGAATCTCGCACCTTCGGTAGGTGGAGCAAACAACACTTGCAGAGGTTGACGCAACGGGCTCCTGACGACGATTTTTGAACGAACTGAGACGGGCGAGGGCTCGTTGTGACCGTTAGGAGTTCCCCCACACGCAGGTATGCCAACTTTGAGAAAAAAAATTCCCCATCACCCCCTACAACAATTGTCCCCTTTTTTTCCGGACGTCCCTCGTATATGTCGTTTGGCAGTGGATTCAGGATGGTCTGAAACGGATTTTGGTATGAAAATGTTTCGAAAATTCGCTAAAAGAATATGGTAAGAAAGGTTTTGAACTTATATAATTCTGCTCCCTTTAGACCTAGTGACTTAAAACTTTCACGGCTTTCTATTATCAACACCAAGAAGATCCACACCAAATTTCAAGTTGATCGGTCGAAACGTTTACTAAGCAGCCTCGGATTCAATCTGATAACTTCTGTAACCGGACTCTGAAGGAGTCGGTACGGAGAATTTTGAATATTTAATATCAATAAGGAAACTGAAATAGAAATGAAGTTGTCTGCTGCCACCACCTACGATCTCGTAGGGCACCTTCCCGGGTAAGTGGGTTTCAGAAATAACAACGTAATGTAGTTAACTAATATAATGAATGGATTATATACATGGGTAGCGCCGAAAGGCAGCCTTCGGGTATGGGGGTTCTTTGAGGAATTATGTGTGATACGTAGTATCGTAGGACTGGGAAGTTTATCAAGAATTACGACAGTCACAAGGGGTTTTACAGTTGAAAATACAAGAGTTAGTACAACTGAAGTAAAGAAAAAGAGTGATGCTATTGTTGTTACTACTATATTGGTCAAGAATTACCTAGGTGGATTTACACTATGTTAAGATGCTTAAGGCTTACGGATGTTGTAGTATCCTTCCACCATACATCATCATCTTCTTCCAATAACATTTCATTCTTCCATACGCATTCAAATCCATTGAAGATTCGCTTCGAGATTTTCTGCTCATGTCCATTCAATTATTCGATCGTTCAATAAATCTATATCAAAAGTCGTGCATTTTCAATTCAAAACCACAACAATTTGGCGACAAGGATAAAACTAATCGATCGGAAAATTTCAACTGAAGGCTGAGGCAAGTTTGGATCAACCCAGTAAGTCGAAATTCGAGTTTTCAACGCCGCCGTGTTTCAACATCACACCAGGTAACCTCAAACTCTCATCTTTTTCTGACTCATTTTCGAACTTTCGTCAAAATTCTATCTCGAAAATGGATGAAATTCAGTTTCAAACTTTCATGACAACATTTCAAGAACAGCAAAAACTAATGCTGAATGCGATTTTGCAACAAAATCAACCTTCAACGTCATCATCAACTCAACAACGCACTGCGACCCCTAGTAGCACATTAAACATGTCTTTGATTCAACCTTTCGACAATTTCGATCCTAAAAAAGAGTCGTTTACGTACTATCGACAACGTTACGAAAATTATGCTAAAATGAAGAACGTTTTTGCCGTCAAAGACCGTTGTGCACAACTGCTTTTAAATTCGATAGGTGCGTCGAACTACAACATGCTTGCTACGTTGGTGGTCCCCAAAAATCCGACTGAACTTACATACGACGAAATAATTCAACATTTTGAAGCCCATCTGTGCCCCAAAAAGAACATTATGGTCGCTCAACACCACTTTTTGTCGGCATACCAGCTCGAAAATCAAACAATTTCGGAATTTATTACCGAACTTCGACGGCGTTCCATGGATTGCGATTTCGTATCTCCTTGTGAATGTAATGTTTCATTAACGGACGTTTTTCTCCGTGCGCAGTTTGTCCGTGGACTTGAAGATAATTCAATTCGCGAGTTCATTCTTCAATCTGGCGAACTTCAATTCGATGAAATCGTAAAAAAGGCCATTGCACTGGAATCATCTAAACTCAACAGTCGCGAACTTTCGGTACCTACTGCAAATTCAAGTTCGGAGCCCACCAACAAAATTTCACATCAGCGATCGTCCTCGCGTAATTCCAGGCGTTCCAACCAACGAAACCGATCAAATTCACGTAATCGAAAATCACTTGATTTCAACAAATTGGGATTAAATAACCAATGTATCCGATGTGGTAGAAATAATCACGTTGTCAAGGACTGTAGGACTGACCCAAAATTACTTAAATGCTCATCATGCAAGAAAACAGGTCATGTCAAATCAGTGTGCATTCGTTCTCTGATGGATAAAAGCAAACATTCAACTTCCAGTGAGCATTCAACAAAATATGTTTCTGACGACGATTCAGACAATTCTGAACAGTATGGTATCAATAAAATTGTCGACATTTTTCAACACAAAAAACTTGGTTCTGATTCGGACAAGTATTTAATTTCTGTCAGAATTGAAGGTAGGAATCAAACTCTTGAAGTCGACTCAGGAGCAGGGTACACATTTTTGCCTCGTGACCAATTCTACAAGCTCAACCTACCTAACAAATTGCAAAACTCGAAAATTGTTTTTCGATCTTACACTGGCAATGTTTTTCAACCAGATGGTAAAGTCCGGGTTGCCGTTGAGTACAATGGTAAGAAATCAACTGAAGAACTTTATGTTGTTCCTGAGGAATATGATCCCCTTCTGGGCCGCATCTGGATTCGTCACCTAGGTATCAACCTTCAGGACATTGACTCTCAACCCTCTCATCCAGGTTCACTCCATGTTAACCACGTTAACTACACTATGGAAAATCTCATTTCCAAATATCCAAAAGTTTTCGAGCAACGAGTTGGTTGCATTCCAGGTGTTCAAGTGTCATTACATCTTCGCGAGGGAACCAAACCAGTATTTTTTAGAGAACGTGACGTTCCCTATGCTCTTCGCGAAAAAGTGGACAAAGAGCTCGACACTCTCGAATCTCAAGGCATCATCACTAAGGTTGCAACAAGCGACTGGGGTTCACCCCTCGTGGTGATACCTAAAGCAGACAATTCTGTCCGCTTATGCGTTGACTACAAAATCGGGGTCAACAGACAATTAGTTAATTCCAACTACCCAATTAGACGTGTCGAAGAAATTCTCAATAGTCTCAAAAATTCGAAATGCTTTTGTCGTCTCGACTTGTTTAAAGCCTATCTACATTTACCAGTTGACGCAGAAAGCGCTAAAATTCAAACCCTGTCCACACATAAGGGAACGTACCTTATGAACCGATTATCATTTGGTATTAAAACAGCCCCAAGTGAATTCAATCGTATTATTGACCAGGTACTTAGAGGACTACCTAAGACTATGTCTTACTATGATGATATTATTTGTCATGGAACAACTTTAGAAGAGTGTCATCAAAATCTTGATTTATGTCTACAACGCCTTCAAAAATATGATTTACACCTCAATAAATCAAAATGCTCTCTGTTCCAAGAGAAAATTGAGTATCTTGGACATGTTGTTCACTTCAATGCAATCTCGAAATCTCCCGAAAAAGTTCGAGCAATCGTAGACATGCCAAGACCATCAAATAAAGACGAGATTCGACAATTTTTGGGGATGGTTACGTACTACGCACGTTTCTTACCCAATCATTCAACCATGACGTATCCTCTCAGACGTTTATTGAAACAAGATGTCAAATTCAAGTGGGATGCTTCTTGTGAATCCTCGTTCATCAAACTGAAAAGTGAACTGGCAAGTGAACGTACACTTACACCATTTGATCCTGATCTACCCGTAATCCTTGCCTGTGATGCTAGTCCTGTAGGAGTAGCAGGTGTTTTATCACACATTATTGACAATGAAGAAAGGCCCATAGCTTTTGCATCAAGGTCATTGACCCAAGCTGAAGTCAACTATTCACAGTTAGATCGAGAAGCTCTCGCAATAGTGTTCGCAGTAGACCACTTTTTCAACTACCTGTATGGCAGACATTTTCAGCTCGTAACAGACAATCGCCCCTTGACGAGAATTTTTCATCAACATTCTAAAATTCCAGCAATGACCTCTGGACGTTTATTGAGATATGCGTCATTTCTGTCCGCATTTGACTATGAAGTTGTTTTCAAAAACGGTTCTCAAAATACTAACGCCGATTGTCTTTCCAGAGCTCCTATCAAACAGAAATCAACATCCAGTGACATAATGATCAATAAAGAAGTTACTCGTGTTTGCATGGCTTCAATCAATCAAATTTCTACTGATCAACTCACTGCTGAGAACATCAAGGAGGCTACTCGTGCTGATCAACACCTGTCGAAAATCATCCAGAACCAAGAAGAAAACCCTGAAGAATTTCAAGACTTCACTTACGATTGTGGAATTTTATTCAAAGGTCAGCGTGTAGTGATACCTAAATCTTTACAAAAACTTGTATTAAATGAACTACATCAAACCCATATTGGGATCAACAAAATGAAACAATTGGCTAGAAAATATGTGTACTGGAAAAATGTTGATAAGGACATCGAACTTTTGTGCTCATCTTGTGAATCATGTGCCATGAAACAAACCAATCCTCCTAAAGCAGATATACATCCATGGAATGAACCACAAGAGAACTGGGAAAGAATCCATATGGATTACGCCGGACCTCATGATGGTAAACATCTTTTGGTTGTCGTGGATGCCAAGTCCAAATGGCTTGAAGTGAGAATTTCAAACGACGCTCCTACTTCTCAAAAAACTATTCAACTCTTGGAAAATATATTTTCGTTCCATGGGCTACCAAAAATTCTTGTTTCAGATAATGCAAAGATTTTTGCTAGCGAGACATTCAAAACATTTTGCACTTCCAATGGAATTTTACAGCGATTCACTGCTCCAGGTCATCCAGCGACTAATGGACTTGCTGAACGTAATGTACGGACACTGAAAACCCGCCTTATGACCATGGAAAACGAGCCACTCTCACTACAACAGAAACTCTTGAAGATTATGCAAGTTTCCAGAGCCACACCACTTTCAAAGGGCAAGTCACCTGCAGAGTTATACTTCGGTAGACCAATGCGTATTCGTTTGGATGCAATCAAACCATATAAGGAGCCAAACCAAGTACACACCCCAGTGGCAGGAACTAGAAACCTTAACATTGGAGACCGAGTTCAATCAAGATTCTACGCCAATTCCAAAACCACCTGGCGTTTTGGCACAGTAAAGAAAAAGCTAGGTTTCCTCCACTATGTAATCGAACTCGATGATGGCTACGTATACAAACGTCACATCGACCAACTCCGTCAAACTAATGTACAAAAGAAGACTGTCACCTTCAAACTTCCAAAAACTCAGAATGAACCACCTCCAACGACTATGGATCTAATGGCACTTCCTGACATCGAACCAACTTCCAATGCAGAAGATGGTCATCCTACTGACCAGCAAGAACAAACTGACCCTCCTGAGGTTGGAACACCTCCTGAAGCTCCAACTCTACGACGTTCTGGAAGGCAACATCGTGCTCCTCAATACCTCAATGATTATGTGCATTAGGAATATTTACTTTTTCTTGAGTTATATATGCATTTTTTCCACATACTACATTAACTTTCAAAATGTATAACTTCAAATTTTTCAAATATGTGGGGGAGAATTGTAGTATCCTTCCACCATACATCATCATCTTCTTCCAATAACATTTCATTCTTCCATACGCATTCAAATCCATTGAAGATTCGCTTCGAGATTTTCTGCTCATGTCCATTCAATTATTCGATCGTTCAATAAATCTATATCAAAAGTCGTGCATTTTCAATTCAAAACCACAACAGATGTCTGGTGAAACTGTTGAGGGCTCAGGGGTAATTGGGGAATTATGTTCACTGGGCACGCGCTCACTGCGCCACTTCACTACTTCACGTACCGCGGCGGTACAAAACAAATGGTACGCGTACCAGGAGAGGGGTCTCCGAATGGATGAGTTGCTGACTCCCGTGTAGGTGAGGTCGAGGAACTGCCTCACGGAGGGCATGATGGCCGTTTATATACCAGGCGGAGGCTTACGCCTGCGCACCTGGCCCGGTCTTCAGGGTTGCCACCCTTCCGTGGCTTAGCCGTCCGTGAGGGAGCTCCTCGTCGTGTGGCGGCGTCAGCGGCGGAGGAATAGTGGACCGGTGGTGGAGGAACCGGTCACACTACCGTTACAATTCACCACTATCCACTGTATCCGGCACAGTAACTTGGTGGAATGTTAGTTATCTATGTAGGTATGTTAGTTATCTATGTATTTACTGTGGTTGGTTTGTATGGGGGGTCGATCTGCCGCCTCTCCAGAAGGTGCCACTTCATGCCGCCAAAGAAGCTGTGGTTCATTACGTCCTGAGACCCGAACTCGGAGGAGCCCAGTCTTTTTGTCCAGTCCTTCTCCAACAACTGCCAACATAGGTACAGGTTAGTGTTGTGTAGCTATATTTTTCGCTATAACTCCGAAAATATTTGTCCTGTATAAAATTTCTCTTTTTCATCTTAAACCTGGTTGAATTTACTATCACATCTCATTTGTAATTTTGTTTCAATCCCTCGAAAATACCCACTAAACATGTCAAAATCCTCGTATTTTGCCAAAATATACACATTTTGCGTGCTGGCTGTACGCATTTCAAGTCAGATGGGTCCAGAACACAGGTTTCCTTTTGGTTTATTATCCTCGATAATGAACCATTGGAATCGCCCAAAGAAAAAAATTTTTTAACCCCCCCTCAAAATTTGTTGGTTTACGTTTCAAGATACGTAGATTCAGAAAATCGAATAAAAAAAAAATCCGTCCGTCTGCGGCACTGCCCGGTTAGTGTTGAGCTAAAATTACGACATTTTTGTTACGGGTTCCGACCAACCCCACAATGATCCTCGAAACTTTTCATAACCCTAGGTCAAGGGGAAGGGATTCAAAAGGAATTTTGAAATTTTGAAAATTTCAAAACTCGAAAAATTCATATGGAACGGTATATTTTTTATTTCATATTTGGATAGAGTTTATTTTTTAGAATTCTTCAAGACCATCCACAGCTTTGTGCGACCAGCCGTTCGTTCACATTGAAGGCTCAAAGTTAGAGCAGATCGAAATTCGTCAACATGAGATTGAATCTAGAGGCAGCCTGTCGGGTCCATTTTCAAACTAGCCCAGCTGATTCAAACAGCACATGGTTTTCAAATATCGAGTTAATAAATAATATTTAATAAGGATGATTAATAATAAAGCATAACAATTATTAATAACCAACAATAAATATAAATAATTTACACTACCTGATGATAAGTATTAATAATTAATGATAATTCGTAATAATAATTAATATCATTTAGTGATCCAGACAGAAGGGTGATCTGCATAAAGAAGGTAATAAACCTTTGTGTCAAGAATTTGCAGAGTTTTTCGGTTTTTGTTGGTTTTTGAGAAAACCATTCGGTCTAGAAGCACCATTCTGATCTTAAATTAAAGCGTAGTAATTGTCTTCAAATCATTCTCCCACGACCTTTATGTAGGACCAGTCGTTTGGCCGGTACGAGACGAGAAAAATGACCGAAGCATAAAATTGGCACTTTTTAGAAAAAATGGCCTTTTTTGCAGAGCTCTATCTCTAGGTCTACGGAGTTCTACTACCACTGAAATCGAAGGACATTTTATATACTATTCAATTGGCGTTCGAATTGTTTTCATAAATTAGGATGAAATGGTTTAAAGGGATTCTTACATCGCGGAGTACAGCAACAGCGGGTTGGGACAAGTGTCTGGGCATGTGAGGGCGCTCGTTGCAGATACTCCAGAAGAGGTGATCTTCGTCGCAGCCCGAGAACGGCGACTGGCCGACCAGCATTTCATAGAGAAGGATCCCGAAGGACCACCAGTCGACGCACTGGTTGTACCTCAGACCTTTGATGATCTGAAATCACAAATCCCCAGCATGACTATAAAAGCGAATTTTCGAAGAAAAAATTGGTTTTATGTATACGTCTTCTTTAAGAACATGTATACATGTCCATGAAAAACATCTCGAGTAACAACCACGTTTCTTCATCTTCAAAGCGCTCCAGTTTGAGAGCGGAATAAGATATAGCAATTCTGACTTCCCCCATCTTATTCAGCGTGTAAAAACTTTTAGAATGAGGTGTCACTTGACAGACCGTTTCATTTTTGGAATTTATGGGTGAACCTCCCCAGACCGCCCAAACATCCCCAAAACCCCCTCAGCTTGTGGACTCTTCAAAGTACTAAAGTTTGAGAACGAAATAAGATATCACAATAATTGGAATTATTCCCACTTCACGATCGTATTCAGCGTGTAAAAAACCTTTAAAATGAGGTGTCACATTTCAGACTTTCATTTTTTGAGTGAAACCACCCCAAACCATCCTCAGCTTTTCGATATTTCAACTCTAAACACGACAGTGAAGTCAGAATTGCGATATCGCATTCCGTCATCAGATTAGAGCAGAATAACCATGAAGATCATGATATGATCAAGTAACAACCATGTTTCTTCATCTTCAAAGTGCTCCAGTTTGAGAACGGAATGAGATATCGCAATTCTGATTTCACCATCGTGTTCAGCATAAAAAAAAAACCTTTAAAATGAGGTGTCACTTGTCAAAATGTTCCATTTTGGGAATTTATGAGGAATTTTTCTCCTCTAAAACTCCCCCCCCCTCCCCCCTAGAGTGGTCCGATTCCGCCCATCTACGAACTTAGCCTGTCGATTGCCTAGACAGATTTTTTGTGCAAATTTGAACTTTTTATCTCAATCCTATCGAGAGTTATCGTCTGGAATGGCACATACATAAATAATATTATAGTAGTTTGCGGGTGAGGATGACCAACACTAGTCGTTGTTATCATTAAATTTTGTGTATTGCAACGTTTCAATCTTGGAACAAGATCCTAATCATGCATCATGATAATTGTCTGAATGGTACACATTTGGTCGCGTAAGGCACAGAACGTTTGACAAGGAATGTCACTGTGCCTTACGCGACCAAATGTGTACCATTCAGACAATTATCATGATCCATGATTAGGATCTTGTTCCAAGATTGAAACGTTGCAATAAACAAATGATAACAACGACTAGTGTTGGTCATCCTCACCCGCAAACTACTATACTGTTTCCTAGTAAAAAAAAAAAAAAAGCTCCACTATTTACATAAATATATATAGATGCGTTGAATGACCAAATACTAGTCGTTGGTTGTGAAGGTCTTTATTACACGACATTTTCGCCCAGGAACTGGGTCCATATTATGTTGAGCTAAAGTAAATGTCACATAGGGGATTTACTTTAGCTCAACATATGTCCACATGAATAGGGCCCCGTTCCTGGGCGGAAACGTCGTGTAATAAAGACCTTCACAACCAACGACTAGTATTTGGTCATTCAACGCATCCATATACTTCCACTAGTCATCAGGATCATAACACTAAATATATATATAAATATAGTAATATATTTTGCAAATAGAAAATGAAATGGAGATCACATTTAAAGCGAAAATCATAGAAAAATATACCTCAATATTTCGGCTGGTGGCCGTGATCACGAGACTGTTATAGTAATATATATTATACATGATATAGTAATAAATAGAGTAATATATATTATACATGTAGGTATTATAATCGTTCTAAAACCTTAAGATTAAAACGAGCTTTAAAATTGTAATACAACCAATTTTAAAGCTCGTTTTAATCTTAAGGTTTTAGAACGATTTTTAGCTTTCCCCGGGACACCTTTCCTTATTTTACTGGACTACTCTACAATTGGAAATTCACAAATGCACAAATGGAATTCACTACGAACCTCTGGGGCCATGTAGTCGGGCGTACCGCAGAAGGTGTCGGTGGTTTTGTCGAGGTAAATCTGGAGTTTGCACATCCCGAAATCCGCTATCCGGACGTGCCCGTCGAAATCCAAAAGGACGTTGTCGAGTTTGAGATCCCTGGAATGAAAGAATCGAACATGTAAACTTCATTTTACATGAAGATGACATTCTTCATTTTGATGCTCAAGTTGTGGAATCCGAATATGAAATCTAATAGAAGTTCTCTTGAAGTACCTTTGCACCGCAAATATCAAGAGGAGCAATGAACTCAGAAATATTTTTTCCATCTCCCTTGGAAGATCGAGCAATTTTGAATGCACAGCTTAAATGGGAATTATTTCATTATCAAATCGTTGACGTTGTGTCAGTTGAAGATGACATAAGTATCTAATAAATGTTACCATTTAATAGGGAAATTATAAGGGATATAAGGATTTGTGTCAAATGTTGTCATGACTTGAACTGCAAGCTTTGGGGAGCGTAAAACCCGGTTGAGGAAGAGGAAGAAAGTGTTTTACGGTCCCCAAAGCTTGCAGGTCAAATCACGTCTTATTTCACCTAATATCAATATATTAAAGTATGTACCCGGAAATTGTAATTTGTTTTAACGTATCAATACTTGAAGAGGAAAATCATCAAAAATACATAGTTTTCATTATAAAGAAAAAAAAAATGAATAGGAACTATCTAGTAGAAAAATCGATGCTCTTAAAATTTGTACGCTTAACAATTTTTCTTTCTTCAAATTTCTAACAATTTTTTTTAAAATCATTTTTGAGATGCAAGTGCGTCTACTAATAGAAATTGACGGGAATCGAATAATTAAAATGTAAAATTAGCGAACTGTTTGGAAGACGACCATAACAAGAAGGCACCGGTCAAAAAACCGTCTTCCTCTTCCTCAACCGGGTTTCTACGCTCCCCAGAGCTCGAAGGTCAAATCATGACAACATTCTACACCTTATTCCACCAAATACCAATATCTGACATATCTTACACTACAAACCTATAAACGATTCCGAGCTTGTGAAGGAAGGCGAGAGCGCTGACGATCTCGGCCGCGTAAAACCGGGCCCTGCCTTCGTCGAACCGGCCAGACTGCTGGATGTGGAACATGAGGTCGCCCCCGTTGAGGTACTCCATCACAAAGAACAAGTGAGACTGGAAATGAAAAGACAAAACCAAAGTCAGCCGTCGCTTAACCTTCATCCGCTAGCGCTCCTTTGAGTCACACTTGAGCTCGCGGTGCGGCAAACTGCCGCAGATTCCTGTATTATTACTTTTATTGGTTTTCTTCGATCATATAAAACAAAGAGTTTTGAGCAACAAAATGTTTAAAACAAATGAAGGGTACTGTAACAGGGGAAGAAGGGTACGATTCCAAAATTGGAAAAGGTTAGGAGAGCACAAACTAACTTAACCATCTCATGATACGTTGCCAAGATATGAAGAAAAAAAAAAATATCAACTACCTATTCCAAACCATCATGGAATGAAATAGTTTTTCACCAGTACCGACCTACCACGTGAAACTACTCCAGAAAGCCTCTAGACGGCATTGAAACCTCGAAATCGACAGTGGAATAATACCCTTCTTCCCCTGTAGCCTTCAAATATAAAATAGGTAAGGTTCAATACAAATTCATAAAGCATAATAATATTATGCTTTATACTTGTATATTATACAGGGTGTCCTACTTAAGAGTGGACATCCCGCCGGGGGTGAATACTACAACTGATTTGTGACTAGAAATGACTGAGCTATGACCCATATTTTATACTCCACTTAAAACCAGAGTTTTTTCACTTTCAAATTTTTTTTCGTGTTTTCGACCTTACGTCACGGAAACGGACATAACGCCCTTATTTCCTAACGTAATCTCAAATTTGAGAATTCTACCGTTAGAAAGATCATTAAATTTCCTATCTCTCTGGTGCCAAACCAAAATCTTTTGCTCAGAGTTAACGGGCAAAAATCAGCCTAAAAAGAAAAATTTGTCAAATCCCGGAAATTTCCAGTTTTTCAATATCATGTGAAACGTACTACTCATACTTGAAAGTTTTGTACCGTTACTGCAAAAGCTGGTAAAAAGCTCAGCTTTCCAACGGTATCCTCAAATTTGAATTTACATAGGAAAATAAAGGAAAACTCGGCGTTGCGCGCCTCGCTAGGGGACAAGCCCCCTGGACCCCGGTTGCTTTTCTCTTAGAGTTTACGGCTAAAATTCAAGAAACATGGAACATGCTTTAAATCGTGAAGAATAATTTAACTTAATAATATTAACTTAATAACGAATAATTTTGTCAGGATTACTGACGATAAAGGGTCGTAAAGAAAAACACCGATTCCACCGATAAAAACAAAGGGGACTTTTATTTAATTGACTCGCAATAAACAACGCGTTACACAAAACTGAGGTAGTAAAACGGCTATAACTAAAAACAAACAAGGCCGCATTCAATTTGGTATAACAACTTCGACAAAATCGAAGACACCTACTCACTGACGACATAAGAACTAACAGAGCAGCGCTCCACCGGGTCGAACCGGAATCAACCTAAATTCCCAACAAATTTAATCGAATAATTTAACTTAATAACATATTAATTAAGAAAGAACAGAATAATTATAGAAAAATTTAACTTAATAACATATTAATAATATTTAACATAATATGTTAAATTAAGTTAAATTAACATTCATTTATATACCTATGTAGTTATAAATCCATTATATAGTTATAGTATCAATTTATATAGTTATAGTATAAATCAAGAGCTTTCCAACGAATGGAAAACGATTTTTGTCCGATGAAAATGAAAGAAGTTTCATTTCCCTAGCAACTACTCGGTTGTACTTACTCAAACAACGCGAAGGCACTAAAGTGGAGTAGGTAAGGTATTTATGTCGTCAGAAGTCGACACTGCACTAATAGTCGACACCCTCCTCAAAAGTGGGCAAAAGCTAAGGATAAAGACATGGTTTGACGTTTTTAGTTGTTGCTTCCTATTATACTATTTCTTCTCAGTGAAGAGAGATAAGGTTGCCTTAGAAACACGCGGGTTTAAAGGACGCCAGAGCGCTCAAAGCTGCTATCCTTCGTTTGACCACGTTTCTATGCTGATGGTTGGCGTTTTGGCTAAGGACGGACTGGAAATGTAAGTGTATTTCACTCTTATTACCTAACATTTAAAAAAACCATTTAAATTTCTGTGTCGTTTATTGCTTCTAGGTAACATTTATTCAGTTTATTTGCGTATCCAATGATGTTTTGATTGGTTCGGGAAGGGTGACGACTACTGACATAAATTTCGGCTCATATTTATTAGTCGACAGGGGGTGTCGACTTCTGAAAATTTTCAGAATTGGCTGTGCATCAGTAGTCGACACTAGCTGTATTTTCTTCGAAAATATACCAACTAAGTTCACAGAATGGTCTCAAGGTTTAGAGGATGGAATTTTATTAACTTTGTATTTTCTTTCCATGGCAGAAATTTAAAAAATGGCTGGCTCGTCAACGAAGAAGAAGACGAAGGAGGCTCCCAAAAACCGAAGAAAACATGCAATCCCAATAGGAAGGGAAGACGACTCCTCCAGTACACAGAGGACCGAATGGCTAAGGCTATTCAAGACGTAAGAAGTGGAGTAAGCATCAAGGAGGCAGCAAAAAACAACGATGTTCCTAGAACCACTCTACTTGGCCACTACTTTCAAGGCCAAAGTAGAAGATTCTCAGCTGTTTTTGTGAAAGATGTTACAGATAAATTAAACCCTGTATTAGGGATGTATGATAGATCGAAATGTATCGATATATATCGTATCGATATTTCTAAAAAGTATCGAAAAATTTCATGCTGATACTTTGAAAAAGTATCGATACATTCAAGTATCGATACTTTTTACAAACTCAAAATTTTAAAAGTTCCAAATTTTTTACTTACTCATTCAAAACAATTAATTTGAAAAATACTTGAATAATTTAAATTTAAGAAAATTTATTAGGTAGGTCGCACTTTATGTTAGGAGTCACTTCAAGCGAGTTGCACACAGCTAAAACGTTAGATTGTTTTTTGAAGAAATCCCAAACTGAGATTTTTGACATTGCACATACCTACCAAGTAAGTAACAGCCGACAAACAATGCAAAAAACTGCACAAAGTATGTATTGAATCGGAATTTCTCAATCTCAAACAACGCAAACGCACTAAAGTGGAGTAGGGACCTATCAGTATTTCGAGGGTCTCACGGCAACACCCCGCATCGTCACTTTTGGCCAAAATGAGTTATGCATACCATTCGAAGCGTCTTCCCCCAGCGGATCGATCTAACTAAGTGTAAGTTAGGTACCTAAATTAGGTAACACTAAATCTAACGATTTATGCAGTAAACATAGTCATTGGCAGATGGTTTTTTGGCTCTGCTGAAAAATTTGCCGAAATGACGATGTGTGAAGTGAGACCCTCGATTTTATAATTCTATGGTGGAACTGGAACGCTGGAAGGGGAAGGCGCGAAACAACACAATCCATGAGGCCGTGTTTATTTGTCCTGGCCGCACCCATGCCTGACATAAGTGCCCAGTGAGTTGTTTCACGTTTCCAGTCCTACCAGATGCCGGACAGTATCAGTTGAATGAGAGATCATCTCCATTTTTATGTCAAGGTTGTTGACAAATGGTGGGACTTCAGGCATGGTAGCGATCAGGCTTTGTAGTCTTCTGTGAAACTTGGAAGTAAGAAAAGATCCTTGAAAAACTCTGCAAATTCTTGACACAACGGTTTATTATCTTCCTTGTGCAGATCACCCTTCTGTCTATACCAGACTGTATTGCAAATCGGCACCATACCATATTCTCACCGTACTCATACCATACCATACGAATTTCTTTCCTATCATACCATACTGTATTATACCAAATCATACATACAATAATATACCATACCATACTCATACCATGTCCTACAAACCGAGTGAATATTGAAATGTCATCCATTTCTGACCTATATTTAAAATTTCAAGTATCTAGCTCATCATCAAAATTTAATTTGTTTAAACAAATAGGTATTATTTAAACAATTTTACAGACAAGAAACCGAGTGAATATTGCATTGTGATCCAGTTCTGACCTATTTTTAAAATTTCAAGTCAATAGCTCAGCATCAAAATTTAATTTGTATTATTACAAAAAGGTATTATTTAAACAATTTTACAGATGAGAAACCGAGTGAATATTGCAATGTGGTCTATCGATGGGAACGAACGGCTGGTCGCAAAAAAATCCAATTGGTCTTAAAAGATTCGTAATTTTTCAGGTCATTCAAAAGTGAACTAAACATTTCACGATTCAGTTAAATATTTTGAGATATGACATTGTCGAAATTTTAAATTTCGTTTTGAACCCCTTCCCGTTGACCTAGGGTTATGAAAAGTTTCGAGGATCATTGTGGGGCTGGTCCAAACCCAGAAACCAAATTTTGTAATTTTAGCTCAACGCTAACTGGGCAAAGTGGCACGGACGGCGGACGGCGTACGGGTGACGGACGGATTTTTTTTTATTCGATTTTCTGAATCTACGTATCTTGAAACGTAAACCAACAAATTTTGAGGGGGGGTTAAACAAATTTTTTCTTTGGGCGATTCCAATGGTTCATTATCGAAGATAATAAACCAAAAACTCTGCAAATTCTTGACACAACGGTTCATTATCTTCTTTGTACAGATTACCCTTCTGTCTAGATCACTAGGTCTAAATGTCTAGATCCTAAATGTTAGATTAATTATTATTATCAATAATTGATAATAATAATTATTATCACTAATTATTAACAATTTTATCAAGTACCTAGGTACCTAGTGAAAATCATTATAATTTATTGTTAGGTATTAATAATTCGTATTTATTATTAATAATAATTATTATTAATTATGATTAATTAATACGATATAATTCTGGGGTTTTTAATACTACGTCGGTAATAATTTTCTATAAAAGAAGTACCTACCAACAAACATTCGAAATTACCTTCATTTCCGTAGCACGAAACGCACCTCAGAACAACAAACTCGACATCACTTAAGCCATATGATGTTCCAAAGAGCTTGTTAGTATGAAAATGGACCTGTATTTCAACAGTTTGAGTCACGATCGTGTTGTGAGGCACAATCTTTGAGCCGTCATTGTGAACGAACGGCTGGTCGTACAAAGCTGCGGATGGTCTTAAAAAATTCTACGGAACAAACTCTATCTAAATATGAAATAAAAACTCTGCAAATTCTTGACACAACGGTTCATTATCTTCTTTGTACAGATCACCCTTCTGTCTAGATCACTAGGTCTAAATGTCTAGATCCTAAATGTTAGATTAATTATTATTATCAATTATCACTAATTATTAACAATTTTATCAAGTACCTAGTGAAAATTATTATAATTTATTGTTAGGTATTAATAATTCGTATTTATTATTAATAATAATAATTATTAATTATGATCAATTAATACGATATAATTCTGGGGTTTTTAATACTACGTCGGTAATAATTTTTCTATAAAAGAAGTACCTACCAACAAACATTCGAAATTACCTTCATTTCCGTAGCACGAAACGCACCTCAGAACAACAAACTCGACATCACTTAAGCCATATGATGTTCCAAAGAGCTTGTTAGTATGAAAATGGACCTGTATTTCAACAGTTTGAGTCACGATCGTGTTGTGAGGCATAATCTTTGAGCCGTCATTGTGAACGAACGGCTGGTCCTACAAAGCTGCGGATGGTCTTAAAAAATTCTACGGAACAAACTCTATCTAAATATGAAATAAAAAACATACCGTTCTATATGAATTTTTCGAGATATGAGATTTTCAAATTTTCAAAATTTGTTTTGAACCCCTTCCTCTTGACCTAGGGTTCTGAAAAGTTTCGAGGACCATTGTGGGGTTGGTCGAAACCCATAAAAAAAATTTCGTAATTTTAACTCAACGCTAACTGGGCAAAGTGGCGCGGACGGCGTACGGCGGACGGCGTACGGCGGACGGACGGATTTTTTTTTATTCGATTTTCTGAATCTACGTATTTTGAAACGTAAACCAACAAATTTTGAGGGGGGGTTAAAAAAATTTTTTCTTTGGGCGATTCCAATGGTTCATTATCGAAGATAATAAACCAAAACATACCGTTCTATATGAATTTTTCGAGATATGAGATTTTCAAATTTTCAAAATTCGTTTTGTACCCCTTCCTCTTGACCTAGGGTTATGAAAAGTTTCGAGGATCATTGTGGGGCTGGTCCAAACCCAGAAACCAAATTTCGTAATTTTAGCTCAACGTTAACTGGGCAAAGTGGCGCGGACGGCGGACGGACGGATTTTGGTTTATTATCTTCGATAATGAACCATTGGAATCGCCCAAAGAAAAAAATTTTTTAACCCCCCCTCAAAATTTGTTGGTTTACGTTTCAAGATACGTAGATTCAGAAAATCGAATAAAAAAAAAATCCGTCCGTCCGCCGTACGCCGTCCGTGGCACTTTGCCCAGTTAGCGTTGAGCTAAAATTACGAAATTTGGTTTCTGGGTTTGGACCAGCCCCAAAATGGTCCTCGAAACTTTTCATATCCCTAGGTCAAGGGGAAGGGGTTCAAAACGAAATTTAAATTTTCGACGATGTCATATCTCAAAATATTCAACTGAATCGTGTAATTCTTAGTTCACTTTTGAATGACCTGAAAAATTACCAATCATTTAAGACCAATTGGATTTTTGTGCGATCAGCCGTTCGTTCACAGTGAGCGCGCAAAGGTTTAGGAAAAACACTAAACTTTCGCGTCGAAAACGGCCGTTATGTGACCCAACCTCCAGACGCCCAGAATAAAACTACGTTTTTCATCTTCCCGGTAAACTACAGTCTAGAAATTTTAACCGTGAGTCGGGGATAGACCACATTGCAATATTCACTCGGTTTGTATGACATGGTATGAGTATGGTATGGTATATTATTGTATGTATGATTTGGTATAGTACAGTATGGTATGATAGGAAAGAAATTCGTATGGTATGGTATGAGTACGGTGAGAATATGGTATGGTGCCGATTTGCAACACAGTCTGGTATAGACAGAAGGGTGATCTGCACAAGGAAGATAATAAACCGTTGTGTCAAGAATTTGCAGAGTTTTTTTTTATTCGATTTTCTGAATCTACGTATCTTGAAACGTAAACCAACAAATTTTGAGGGGGGGTTAAAATTTTTTTTTCTTTGGGCGATTCCAATGGTTCATTATCGAAGATAATAAACCAAAAGTATCGGTGTCGATACCGCGAAAAAAGGAAAAGTATCCCGATACATTGCAAAAAAAAGTATCAAAAAGTATCGATACTTTTTATACATCCCTAAAACAGAATAAGAAAGCGCGGCTAAAGCATGTTCCATGTTTCTTGAATTTTAGCCGTAGGCTCTAAACAAAAAGCAACCGGGGGTCCAGGCGCGCAGCGCCGAGTTTTCATGGGAAATTGAGGTTTGTGGGGTGATAAATGACTACCTCACGACGGGAATATTTTTCTCGCTTGGAGACAAGTTCTGAGGAATCTTTACCATCGTGTTCAGTATTGAAAATCAATGAACTGACGTGTTACTCGGCAAAAAGGAGACAAAAGTTGTTATAACCAGTTGTCTTCAAAAACTCGCCCTTATAGCCATGCTGCATGACTGTGGATTTTTTTTTTTTTTTTGGGACTCACTTCAGTTTGGAATGTGCAGAAAAGGTGGCAGAAGTAGGGGTGGCCCGTGCCTAGCGCAAGGACCTTCCTTTCGATCATAGTGCACTCAACATCGTCGTCTTCGAGGACGACGTCCTTCTTGAGGCACTTGACGGCATAGTAGCACTGGGAGCCCTTCAGTTCGGCCAGAAGGACCTGAAACAAAGAAATTCCAAGTTGACATTAAAGTCAGTGAATGCCTTCTTTCTAAAACGCCCAATAGCCGCATCAGGGATGTTTGTTTAGTTCTCGTCGCTCGTTAAAAGGATTCAGATGAGCTGTAAAGTGGAAATTTTCTTCAATGAGCCACACAAATAGACTTGCGAGCCTCAGAAACGGCCGATCCGGCCCATTATACTCTCTTGGCCAAATGCTTTCTGAAAAGTGGACTAGGCTAAAGTGGACTCTCTACGGTTAAAATGGTCCAAAGTTCTGTTCGCAAGGAAATTTTATAAATTAGCTATATCTAAAAAAAATAATTTTAGAAAATAGGTAAATAATATCATACGATTCCTTTGAACAAACAGCTTGCTTAGAACTGCTTCACTCTTTCCTTTTTTAGTATGAGAGAGTTAG
The DNA here is from genome assembly GCA_963920205.1 of Stenodema calcarata. Classification (NCBI taxonomy): domain Eukaryota; kingdom Metazoa; phylum Arthropoda; class Insecta; order Hemiptera; family Miridae; genus Stenodema; species Stenodema calcarata. The sequence continues at coordinate 15,402,475 of OY986064.1, forward strand.
GAAGTGTGTGTGTGCTAGGGGGGGGGGGGGGGGTGATTTGAGTGCGGTACCCCTAATAATTCCTGTGAAATCACAAACTATCGCCTACTTTCACATTTGAATCTTGAGTTTGAGACCACTGGACTAATCTTGAGACTTTACTTGTAAACGAGTTGAAAGTTGGTTTAGACATAAACCGTGATGAGCGCTAATCTCACCTGAGATACAAGAAACATACGTATACCTACAGAGAGTTCAAAAATGTTTATTCAAATTTTATTAAATTTGCCGAGTACCTAGTGATACAGAAGGTGGGCGCGAACGAAAAGATATTTTGAAGATTTATAGGAAATTTTATGTTGAATAAAAAAGTTCCACTGAACATGGGTTTGCCAATGAGGCCTTCTATGTGAAAAATGTAAAAAAAAAAATAAAATAAAAAAACTAGAAATCGATTTTCTCGCCTCTTTTCATGAATTGCTCCCAAATCGCTTCATGCCTCAAAACACGTATCGAAGAGAACCTTTCAGAGCTTTAAATTTTGAGTGGAAAATGGCTATCCGCGACCCGCGTCGTGTTTGCGCTCGATCCCTTTGCCAAAAAATATTGTTTAGTTTTACATTTTATCCGTCCCAATAATGTTTTCAGAATAGAATACGGAATAAATTAACAGTTTCCTAGTTATTTTGGCTTAATTTCCCTAAAAATCTCAAAAATCCCATTTTTCACCCCTTCTTCCCATTTGCACTCAATAAACACGTTAGGACGGATGCGATAGCGATCCGTACCTACTAGGTACATCTCAGTAGTAGATGCTCGCCCGTATAACTCACAAGTTTCTAGTGCTACCTACGATGGATACTCCCCAAATAGGTACATAATAAACATATTTCATACAATAAAATAATTCAAAAACATTTGATCGCATTTTAGAAAAATTTTAGAAAAATTATACAATAGCGACATTTTTTTCTTTTTCATACCCTACAAAACTTTCAAAGTCTGCCAAAAGTTAACTTGACTCATTTTAGACATGATCCTTTTATGGATCTCTTCAGTAATGTTCCTGTAGAGGATTAAAACCAAAATCAGCTGCTACTACCTGCAACTTTTTGGTTTTTAACTGTTTCAGTGCTGCAAAACGGTGTTTCACCTATTGCGTAATTACACTGCTGAACCATCATAATATATTTAATGCGACATTAAATATATTATATTTAATGTCGCATTACCAAGTATATTACATTATTTTCAACAGCAATAACATTTGTTTGCATCTACCTCTTGCATTGCCAACAAGGAGCACCTTTTAATGAAATTCTGATTGATACATTATGGATGAATATTATGGGGTCCATTTTAGACCCCATGTTTATAGAACTTTTTTGTTCAGCGTGAAATTTCCTATAAGAATCCGTATTCAGAAAATTTCGCTTCCATAAAATCGGTTTTCCGACCACTGTGCGCCGCCAGAAGGCAAGAGAAGAAAGACTGCGCATGGCCTCCGAACTTCGTAGCTAGCCAAGTTAGAGCGTTTAAAGCAATCTTTCCAATATTAGGCCTCGGAAATATTTCCGACCTTCAGTACTCTATTCGTAATACATGTTTACTGCATTCCCTTCCCTATACTTTCATGAAAAGTGCAAAAAAAAACTTTCTTGGTGAAAGGGTTGTGTGAGCTGAGCGTAATGAAACGAAGAATGTAAGTGTCACTGCCATGATGTATGTGCCCATTTGAGCCAAATTTGGTATCGAGGGGTTCTTTGGGACATTGAATACGAATCCAAAGTCAGGCCAGTTGGGACAGTACCGTTATTGCTAGTGGTTCCTCCGATAATCCTTTTTTATGTGACGGGTGTGAGAACACGTTACTTAGTTTCACGGTGAAGAACAGGAATGGCTAGTGGTTCCTCCGATAAACCTCCCCCAATCAACTGATTAGTACCATATAGATTAGTTGGACATACATACCTATAGATCAAGTGGACGGGGTTGCGGAATAAAAACATCCCCCAATCAACTGATTAGTACCATATAGATTAGTTGGACAAATAGATCAAGTGGACGGGGTTGCGGAATAGAAACATCCCCTAATCAACTGATAAGTACCATATAGGGTGCTGTCACAACTGGCCTTCCGCGCGTCTTCCCTCAAGCCACTGTTATCGCTTGGACTTTGAACCTTCTTATCGCTTGGCAACCTGTACAACGGCCTTGCGGGGCTTGAATTATATGTTACTTGCTTTCTGAGAACATCCTTACGACCGTAGTAAAATATAAAAAAGTTTGGGGTTGACCAAGTAGGTAATTGCTCAGAATTACCCGGCTTTCTTTTAACCCTGTTCCCACAAAAAAACAAAAACAATAACGACAAATTTGTAACATATCGACGGTGGGCGAGAGACAACCCTTAACTCCAAAAACTCCACTTTACAGGAGATCCAAAAACCTTCTTCTTCTTTAACGTTTTAGAGAGATCACTACACGTGAAAAACCACTTTTCTAGTTCAATTTTTGCTGCTATGAATGTTAGAACCGGTAGGAAATGCTCCAAGGAGTTCATTGATGAAAAAACGCATTTTGGAAAAAATGGAGATTCGGGTTGTCTCTCACCCACCATATGCCCTTCTTCTACCTATAGCAGTGGCGGCTCTGGCCAAGATGGGGTGGGTCGGCGATAATTTGGTAGTACACATTTAAGATTGGGAATGAACTGGTGAAACTTTGTCCATTCTCCTTATCCATGCTTCTTACCTCGATATCTGGCGTAGTCGGCCTCTGTGGAGAATTACCCGTATATCAGCTTCAAGGAGAGTCGAGAAGCATCGATACTACATCGTCCGAAGTTGAAGTAGCCATCATCACAACAAATACAAACTCAGAGAAACCAATCAATGGAAAAAAAAAACTAAAGCTGGTAAAGAACCGAACCCACCACATGCATGAAACCTATTATAGGTTTCATAATAGTGAACAAATGGACCTAGAAGGAAACTAGTTACACCACCGTATAACGTAATAACCTAATTGTGGTGTTGAGATTGAAAAGGACGCATTTGAATTACTTCCACATTACTATTTTATTATTGAATGGATAAGTATAGAAAATAACATAGGTCGGAACACATGTTGTCGAAAGAGTACTCGATTGATATCCATCATGGATAATCCATGTGTGGAGGTTGTCCCTGATAGCAGGTTAGACAACATAACTCTAATAAAACTGGTTACACCACCGTATAACCTAATAAACTGAACTTAAGAACAAAGCGATGAAATACAAACTACCTACATAACGCGAAACACTTGATGAAATAAAATTGAAAACGTAATTGAACAAGCAAAACAAAACACAAGACTGACCAGGAGCGTAGAGTGGCCCTGGAATGCAGGGTACCGCACTCCATCACCCTCCCCCCCCCCCCAAATCTCCCAAGTCTCCTACTGAATTATTCACTCCAACCAAGACAGAAAAGTAAAGCAGTTCTTAGCAAGCTATTTGCTCAAGGGAATTGTACAGTGTTATTATATTAGCCTTCAAACATTAGTTAGAAAATGAGTTTTGCTAACCTGAAAACTTCGGGTAATACCCATGGCATGTCAGCAAGATACAAAACTAGTTCATGAATTTCTTTACCAACAAAATCCTCGTCTTTGTAAAGGATTGTTAATTCGTTTTTTAGCTGAATAGAGCCGAATCTTTTGTAGGTTGAAACAAGGCAATTGAGAGTATCTTGCGGAAAACTATTTTGATACATTCCAAATTTGCGTGTGTACTCACGATAACGTTCTTTTACGACTGCCGACAGGTTTGGAAGCGGGGAAGTAGAAAGGCCCAACCTGATGATCTCACATTTCTGTACAAAATTACGTGAACTAAACGATCAACTTACATTCGAGGAACAACTCACGCAACAGCTATCCATTTTCGAAGCGCAAAGCAGCAAAAAAGTCGCGTAAAAACAAGTTGACACTCAACAAACGATGGAGTGAAACAAAAACGAACAAATCGGCTCCTAAACAAATCGATTAACCTGCCAGCTTCCATAACATCGCCGTGATCACGACGCCACCGCACAAACCTTGCGGTGACTCGCTGACTGGACAGTGGCGGCTCGTCCATAAGGCCACCTTGGCCCTCGCCCCACCCAAAAATTTGCAAAGGAAAACAGAAAAAACATAGAACAAGGAGAAAAAAATCTTACCTACTACTACCCACTTCCATGGAAAAAACTCTTAACCTATTTTAAAACGCAAGGTCCCTGCCACTGAGCTCTTGCAGGCGGGCGGCTATTTCGTCTGACTTCAATAGCAGTACACTGTGTCACAGTGACTGTGATAAAAGTCGTGTCCTCAACGCATTTTGTTTCGATTTATCAATTAAAAAAGTCGATTATCGGAAAGATCCAAAGTGCCCCAGTCTCAATGTTGAAGGGATGGGCGCGTCCTGGGGTGGGGGAAGGCAACCAGTGTTCCACAAATGGAGCCCTTCTGGGCGGTGGCCAAAATATCGAATCAACTTGAATGCCGAAAACAATCGATCTTTGAATTGTTCCTTGTCAAGGAAGAAGGGAGTTTCATTCTTCCATGGTTCCTTGCTTTCTTCCATGTTCGATAAGAATGATATCAAAACGTTGCCTGACGTTATATTTTGAATGCATTCATTGACTGGTGGTTTTTAGCTTCGTATTTACTCATCATAGTAAAAGTGAATTATTGTCTCAATAATATTAATCAACTAAACATTGAAATTTAATATCTCACGTGCAACGCGTGAACGCTTTGCTAGTCGTCAAAACTGAAGTGGATCGCTATTCGCCCAAGGGAATCTTATTTGTTGTTTTCTACATTCTGTAAGTTAATTAATAACAGTAGTAACGAAAGCCATGTGTGGTGGAATACGACGGGTATCATAATATTATTATGCGTTTAGGATTGATACTATCTAGCGGGCTATTTCTGGCCCTTCGTGAAAACGGATTATTTAGCATCCATTTAATTGAAACGCAATTTTGATAAGTTATCTCCTTGGATATCACTGGGTATAATTAGCTCTACTGAGATAACGGATGAAATTGTGAGTAGATTTCAAAACGGACCCTAACCATCCGCAGAATGTACTTTCGGAAATAGCGTGTCATGTTGAAAACTGATTAGAATAGCGGAACAAAAATATTATTCTGCTAAATTAGATTCGGCAAATGGTGACTTGAGAAAAATTTGGAACGTGCCGAATGAGGTTTTAAATAGACAGAAAAGAACAGGAATAATTATGCATTTTTAGATGTTCATGTAAGAAAAGCAAATGTATTGAATGAAATAGGGGGTAGTGAGACTTGCTCGTCCGTGGATGGACACATATTTCGCCAGTATTGGGAAAGAATTAGCAGAAAAAAATAGTCCGTAAATCCACGGACGAATAATATATATATATCTCAGCCAACCGTTGAGAATACTGATTTATTTGTTATCCCTGAAACTGATGGTGACTTTCTGACTCGAGGTTTGTTTGAGCTAACCAACGAACTCTAAAAGCTAGTTGAAATCAATCTTGCTGTTCTGTGATCGCTCAAAATGTTTTGATACGATTGGATAAGAAAACGTATGTGCAATCTGGGCATAAGAGGACATTTTTAGAGGGGGTTTTCAAGGTACCACTCGGCTAGGAAGCAGATGGTCGCGATTGCTGATTTTTAAAAACCCCAGTAATAGAAACTCCAATAATATAATTTTTTGACTACCTTTATAATGAACTCTTTGAATAGTACTCGTACAGTCACAATTTCTCTTTTATTCTTCCTATCATTTTGAAGATAATTATTTGGGTGGGTAGGTGGGATTGCCTTGCAGCCACCTCCTCGTCGGTAATCCTGGATACTGGTCAGTAACCTTCCTTCTCCTCAAGAGAACTCTTTGGAGAACGATGTTTCCTGACTTGCTAAGAGCTGCATACCACTAATTATGAAGCAGTTGCTGTAAGGGTAGTTTGAGTTTAGTTCCTATAGTGAGTACCTAATAGGTAGGTAGGTAGGTATGCACCTAAATATTGCCCTGGTGCCCCACCAGTTTCTGAGCCCAGGAGCCACCCCTGTGACTGGACTACTAGATACTACACACGCACACACCGAACCATCATTGTGAAGACGAGGAGACACACTAAGGAGACGCACGGGCTCGGCCAACGACCTGTTTTCACCGCAATGGAAGTGCAGTACACCAACTAATTCCATGCGTCATTTCTGCTTCAATGGATACTACTCTATCACCTCTATCGATCAGTTTGTAGTATCGATTCAGACAAAGAAGTCAACGATCTCTGATTTGAACCTACCACGAAGAATCAATGAAACTGGTTTCTAATCGATTCCATCAGAATGCGCCCAAATTCAACTTTTCGGATTTTTATTCTTTGTGGAGGTACCTTTTTTCTTCTTTTCGTCAGGGGTACCGCCGCTACCCGCGGTACCCCTGAATCTACGCGCCTGCTGCTGACAAGCAAGAGTGTGGGAGAACAAGGAGAAAACAGCTGACCATGGACCCGCTAGACCATCGATATGTAACATAATATCGATATTCGATATTATCGATGCTCAAGACTGCCATGTTCGATTGTAGAAAAAGAATAAAACCACAAGCGAGGCCAACAGATGAGATGACGTCACATCGCCTACCGGACTGCGCTACATGATAATAATCCGTTCCATAGTAATAATCCATAATAATAATAATAGTAAAATAATCCGTGGAACTACTAAAGGTTCCGGATCCATGTATTCTTTTTAGTAGATCCATGGTTCGGATGGTGGGAAAGGTTCTGGAACGTTCTTCCTCTTCATGAACTATTAAATCCGAAGGTTCTGGAACTATTCCGATTGTTCTGACAGTTCTGTCCATGAAGAAGAAGAACATTCCAGAATAGTGGAACTGTTCATCGGAACCGTTCCTGGAACTGGAGCCCTCGGACAATTCCTGAAACTGGAGCCCTCGGAACAATTCCGGAATTTTTCCTGAAGGACCCATCCCTTGCTCATTCGATTTCTCTTCTTCTTCTTGTGTATTCCATTTTTTTGTCCTGGCCGCAGCCATGCCAGACATAGGTGTAACTTCTCTAAGGTGTAATTTCTCTTCAAACCCTATCTCGTTGAGAGTTGCCTCAAGTCACTGATTCGTTGGAATTCAAGCTTTTCAAAACCCAATAATTGTGAACAAAAATACGAATTCATTTTGTACGAAAAAAATAAACCTCGAAAAATCAGCATTTTTCCTCTCTTTTTTCAGGGTAGGCGGTGCCTACCTTGCCTACCCTGAAGAGCCGCCACTGACGTCTAGAGACCCATTTAATTAGTAAAATAGTAAAAACCTCCCTAAAGAAAATGTTGTTGCGGTTACAAAATTAATTACAGTCATAAATACTGGTACGTGCAGTTGGGATCCACGACTCACTTTTCCAAAGCTCCCTTTCCCGAGGACTTTGAGGAATTGGAAATCCGTGATCGTGTACGTTCTGAATCTCGGGAGCGTCTTGGCAGGCGGCGCCGGCGGCGTCACTCTCCCGTCGCCTTGGCTCCCTTCGCTCTCGGAATCTACAAACATTAAAATAACGGTGAATTTCAATTATCGAGGGATGTACAAAGTTAATACCAATATCGGAACACCGGCGAATGCGCAGGCGTTATTTGATATACGGTGAGGGTTTCTCAAAAATTTGCCTTTAACTACATTAGAAAATCGACAGTCATGCAGCATGGTTATAAGAACGAATTTTCGAAGAAATACTGGTAATCACAATTTTTGAGGCATCTATTTTTCATTTTTGCTTCCGAGTCTGCAAAGCAGCGGAAGCCTTGTGTTCACTTTCGTGAGCCAAAAACTTTTGTCTTCAGAAATCAAAATTTCCACTTGCATTTTGCGTTTCAAAGCCTACTGAACAAATTTGGTTCCGTGTCTGTCTGTCTGTGTTTCTGTCCGCATTTCCTTGTTACAGCCATAACTTCCACAATTTTGAATTGATTTTGATCAAATTTTGAGGGATGGCGTGGATAAGGCCCCTTGAGGTCCCATACAAATTTCAACATGATTGATCCAGCAATACGACCTGCGCATGCGCTAACGTGACATTCAACAAACACACATAACTTTCACAATTTTGATTCAATTTCGCTCAAATTTTCAAGGGTTGTTTGGACAAGGCCTAGTGAGTTCCAGTATGAATTTCAGCTTGATCGGACCCTCGGTGCGCTCTGCGCATGCGCTGGCGTGAAATATATTCAATTTCCTTGTTACAGCCGTAATAACCAAAGATTTCACCCAATTTCAATGTAATTCTCAGGGATTAAGCGGGTAGGGCCCATTGAGGTCCCATATAAATTTCCACATGATAGAGCCAGCGGTTCGCCATGCGCATGCGCTAACGTGAAATTCAACAAACACGCATAACTGTTATAATTTTGATTCAATTTCGCTCAAATTTTCAAGGGTTGTTTGGACAAGGCCTAGTGAGTTCTAGTATAAATTTCAGCATGATCGGACCCGCGGTGCGCTCTGCGCATGCGCTGGCGTGAAATAGATTCAATTTCCTTGTTACAGCCGTAATAACCAAAGATTTCACCCAATTTCAATGTAATTTTCAGAGATTAAGCGATTAGGGCCCATTGAGGTCCCCTATCAGTATCATCGAGATCGAACAACGGTAGTCTCTGCGCAGGCGCTAACGTGAAAGTCTTCAAACAGCCGTTCCTTGTTCAACATGATAGAGCCCCTTTAAACTGACTCTGGCCCCACTCCTTCGGTTTTTACAAGCAGCAACTTCATAACTGCGTCATTCATTTTTCGGAGGACAGGTGCAAGGTCACCCCTTGTTTTTATCTTAACATTTAGGTAATTCTGAGCAATTATCCGGTCAACTCCGATATTTCTCATACTTAACCATGATATATGTAGAGTAGTAAATATCAATATTCAGACCGAAATAAGTGTCGGAAAAGTCCACGCGATAACAGTGGCTTGCGGGAGACGCGCGGAAGGCCAGTTGTGACAGTACCGTTATGGCTAGTGGTTCCTCCGATAAACCTCCCCCAATCAACTGATTAGTACCATATACTCGTAGATTAGTTGGACATATAGATCAAGTGGACGGGGTTGCGGAATAAAAACATCCTCCAATCAACTGATTAGTACCATATAGATCAGTTGGGCATATAGATCAAGTGGACGGGGTTGCGGAATAAAAACATCCCCCAATCAACTGATTAGTACCATATAGGGTTGTGTTTATTAATGTTTAATGACATAACACTACTACATGACGGGCATATTTTATTTCGTGGCAAAACACCATGATTATACAAAAATGTATCTAAACGATCGGAATCATCTGACAACACAGCAAAACTCAAAATAGTATTTTCACATTCAACACATAGAAACGGGTTCGCACTACTAGTACTAGCCGACATCACGCACAGAACTGTCCTGCAGCAACAGCGTTCAGAGTCACTAGGCTCGGCTTGGACTTCGACCCCGTTATCGCTTATCGTTATCGCTTCCTGCCTTATCGCATTACGTTTGCGACGTCTAATTTTGCATTCTATTATTGTCTTTCCTTGTCTATAACATTATACGAAAGTTTGAGAAATATCGGAGTTGACCGGATAATTGCTCAGAATTACCAACATTTACGGTACCTACCTTCTTCAGTCTGTAAAATGCCTTTTTCATGTGAAGATTTCTTCATTTTGCTTCCGAGTCTGTTCTATTTTATAATGGGTCACTCTGATTGTGACGAGGAAGCTCCTGTGCCATCACCTTGGCAGTGTATTTTATTTTTCGTTTACGAGTTATAAATTGTTCAAGTTTGGGCCGTGAAGTCGCAGTTTGTTTCAGGTCGTTTAGGAGGGAATAGGGGGCTGTGACATCATAGCCCAAACTTCATGTTCATGCAATACAAAATGGAGGTTCCCATTTGAAAAAACAAAGTTAGTGCGTATTTCAAAATGTGATATTTGAATTCCTTGTCAAAAATTATGGGGGGTACCGTTTGAAAAACAAAATTATCCTTTTTGTGACGAAAATGGGAAGGGTGATTCATTCATTAAGATCCACCCTGTATATACATATGATTTTTGTTGTTTTTTGACAGTGAAGTCAGGATGGTCTGAAACCACCCGAAAAATGTTATTGTCACATTGTTGTAACATTTTTCGGAAATTCGAGTTTTAAAAATTTTGAACCTAAAACGGGACCTAGCTTCCTTTTCTTCGAAAATTCGCTAAAAACATAAAAACCACAGAATTGTCAACATGTAGCCAACAATCGAAGCAACCTCTAAAAGGGAACTGGTCCGTTGTTCCAAAACAATGTTCTGGATAAGTCAAAAGTTTTGTTTACTCACCCATTTTGAAGAGGGAGGGGCGAGAGTGGGGACCGGAAGCTGATCTCCGCCCTCTCTTGAGGTTGAGGAGAGCTTCCACCATCAATTTCTGATTCACTCCGCACAAGTTGGGCATCAATTCCATGCATTTTTGGTGGCAGTTGACGTCACACTCTGTATTTATTTTATAATTTATTGTTGGCGAGTTGTGTAGTAAGTTATTGGGTATTTACAGAGAGGGAATTGACAATAGCTCATCACTAGAAACGTTATAGGTGTAAGTGAGGTACACAGATCCCTGAGGCTGACACATGTCTGAGAGAGGCACGTTGTATTCACTCATTCATTTCACAGTTCGATCTCTAACGTACCAAATCAACACTCATACAAAATTTGAGATTTTATCGTCACTTAGCCAAAATATGTGACATAGGTATAGACCGTTTGTGGAACTCTGATACGGTTCAGGCTTTTTGCCAAGAAATGGCAAACAATCCACGGATCTGTTAGGACGATGCCTCGTCCAGATGTGTATTTGCCCTCAGAGGGTAATATTGCTACGTGCAACTGGTAGTTTCTAGTTCTCAATTTCTTCTTTTTTTTTAATTTGGTCGATCCTAATCGTTTATTATTAAAGATATGGAATGGAAACGCAGATGATGAGGAATGTTTGAGAAGGTTCGAAAGGGAAATTCTTCGTGAGATTTTCGGTGCGAGTTGTGAAAATGGCCGCTGGAGAATCCTCACAAAATATGTGAGTTGTATGGGAAGCCAGAAATCGTGTCCGAAATTGAAATTGAAGCTAACCGAATGAGATGGATTGGTCACGTGGGGAGAATGGACGAAAACCGAGTTATAAAGAGGCTGTAGCGCCAAGGAGTTTACCATCATGATTTTATCATGATCATAATGGATTCAAGTTTATAGGGTCTGTATTTTTTTGGATTTTCAGGAGTGAATTTTTCTTGGTTGTGTTCAGGAGACGAAATTACGACGGATTGCAGAAAAAGAGTACTTCATATTTTTTTTAGTGGGGCTGTGTTATCCATAAAAAGGTACCTATTATTAATATTACGTTTGGTATCCTATTGCTTATTTTCACTTATTTTATAGAGTTATAATTGGTTAATTTACCTTCGCTTGAGCTTCAAATGCTTTCCAAACTTGATTTCTCGTTTATATTGCGCATGCATGGTGCAAAATGAAAAACAAACACGAACCAAGGTATGGACACCAGTGTTAGCCAAAACACCAGACTAAAATTCGCACAATTGGACAATCATATTCTTTCTCGAAAATTATACCATTATACTTTTGCTCGGTTGAAGATCGGGGACTATCCAGGCTCAAAATAGGAAATTTGGCAAACCGCTGGCTTACAACTCACATCAGAATCACTCACCGTCTGACTCTGAAGAAGAACTTTCAGTTGGGGGAGGCGCTTGCTTCTTGTAGAAACCGCCTAATGTCTTCAGCGACTTCCTGAGCGCGTTCTTCTTCCACATCTCACGTCTCTCCTGAGGCGACGGAACGACCCGTTTTGGCGACGTGGGTTTGTTGACCGTGTTCATCGCAAGATCCTCAACTTCTTTTTCAACGGCCTCCTCAGAGATAGGCGGAAACGCCAGGCTGCTCTTCCTGGCGTCTTTCATCTCTTTTTTGATCATTTTGTCGAACAGAGCCGCTTCTTCGACGAGAACGTCGTCCGTTATGGACACCCTTTTGTCAGAATTGAAGCCTACAAGGTTCAAATCCTCATCAGCCAAGCTGACTCGTTTTTTGCTCAATTGCCTCATAATATCACCCGGAGATGCAGTCTCAGCTGGGTTGGTTGGCGGTTTGGCCTCCAGGGGTGTAACCTTCACCTTCGACCCTTTCTTCTTCACAATAACTTTCTTCTTTTTCTTAGCCCCCTCCATATTGACAATTACTTCCAAAAATTCCCAGCCGTCTTCCAAATTATGCACTTCACTCACCACTTTATACTCCTCAAATAACTCCTTCAGCTCGTCCAAAGACCTCAAACTCAAAACTCTATTATTATTATCGTCACAGCGATTCTCGTTATTAGATTTCTTCTTGAAAACTTTCTTAACCTTTTTCCCGTTACTCACAGTCTTCTCAACAGCACAATTGCTTGATACGCCGCTCGAACTATCTTCAGCTTTTGTCCTTTTGATTTTCAAGTGATCAGCAACCAAATCACAGCCATTCTGGCTTAAATCAACTACCAAATTTTGATTTCGTGGAGCTTCTTTACTGTCGACTATTTTTTTCAGTTCACGACCACCATCCACAGCACAATTCACAGAACTGAAAACTGTACTATTCTGTCTTTTTTCTTGTTTTTCCTCAGACTTCACAGGTACAACTTTGGATCCATTGGCGTTTACACCATCCAACGAAATACAACCACAATCTTCAGCTTGTTCACTGTTAACTTCTTTCTGTTTAATATCTTGTTCTTTCTCTAGATTCCCCGGTACAGCTACGTATTCATTCAACTTCACACTCTCTAAATTATCGCCATCCAAACTTTCCGAGTACTGCGTCCGTTTCAAACCAGGCGAGTAGTCGACGACATTTTTCGATTCTGTACCAGCTGTCGTCGATCTGCTCTGAAATGTCGACTCAACCGCAACCCTTGTAATCAACGGTTCTACAGTTTTTCGTTTCTGACAAAGCGCTTCTTGCTTGACAACAGAAAAAGCACCAATTTTCTTCAAATTAGTAGATTCTCTGTCAAATCTTTTCTCTAAATCAACTCCAGCACAAGGAACTTGACTCTGATTCGCTTCTTCAACACGTTGTACTCCCGGAAGACTCTTTTCTGGAGTTCTTGGGGGATCTTTTGGTGTGCAGAGTTGATTTTCTGTTGTTTTGGTAGAATCTAACTTTTCTGCAGTTTCTGGTACGTCTTTGACATAGTCAAATTTTGGCTCAAACGATTCTTGATCCTCTTCACCTACTCCATCAACAGGTATCTTTTCCAGTACACCTTTTCGTGCAGATATCGGTGGAACATTTGTTTCATCAACTTCCAATTGATTTTCTGCGTTTTTTAAGGAATTCTGGTGACTTCTACAATTCACTGCAGGTGCTTGTGCATCGTTAACGGTATGTAATAATACAGGAACACAAACTTTACCTGGGTTCAGTGGAACTGTCGTTGAATCCTTGTTGCCTTGATCACCTTCGCTACTTATCACACAACTATTTTTCACACCTGCTCTACTTTTAGTTTTGGCTTCAGTACACTTGGCATTGAGCTCGAGACCCTTCGCTCGACTTAATCCATTGACGTTTCCTTCCGAGCTCTGACTCGAAATTTTGTTTTCTACTTTCAAAGGTTTGACTTTCTTAACACCTTCCGGAACCTGTGATGTAAAATTCGGTAATTTTGGGGTTTCAATTGAATTTTCAACAGTTTCAACTTTGACATCAGCTTCATCGACACATTTCACAATCTGGTCATAACTATCACAATCACTTATCGCACATTTATCAGGCTCCCTTTTCTTCAGTAGATCAGTTTTCTTGGATTTGGAGAAGAGCTTGAGCCTTTTCTTTGCTGCCTTCGGCGATTTTGATGAATCTGTCGATTTGTTATCCTCATCAGTAGTTAGAAAATCTTGCGGAGATAGGAGATTGTTATTTTGTTGTGCATCACTATCTAGTTGACTTTGTTGTTTTCCCCCTTGATTTGGTGATAATGTGATTTCAAGAGATGCCGATTTTACTGGTTCGAGCTGTTTACTCGCACTTTGTTTTGCGTCACATGAAACTGGTGGATGTTCTGGTGTTTGTAGGTTTGACGAGTATGTAGATCCGGATGTTGGCGGTTCTGCTTGTGTAGTCCAAGGTCTGAGTTGCGGACGGTCGTCTGACACTTTAGCCGCCAAACAACCTCGCGCTCCGCGGTCTTTCCCTCCACTGACCGCCTTCGCTCGGTCGCCTGCCAAACCGATTTGCCCCAAGCCAAATCCCTGAGCGCCCCCTGGCTCCCGTATTATGAATTTTTCGACGAGCCTCGCTCCCGGATTCTTTCCAACTCTGGTCTTGATCCTAACGCAGCTCCTACCCCTGGAGATGATCCCCGAAGGGTCACTCCTGAAGGGCTGTCCAGGACGGACTCGGAACTCCCAATCCGGAACATCCAACCTCGCGTAGCGCGCATTGGCGAACCTGTAGACAATTTTGAATAATTCCCAATTACAACCGTATAAAACCGCAGATTTGGCAAATAATGTCAACTCCATTGCTGCTGCAATCAGCAGTTATTGCAGTAACATCAAAGTCGTCATTATTTGCCAAATCCATTCCTCTCTCACCTGGACAAAATCAAAAGCTCGGAAGGATACGCGGGATACGACGGTGCATAAGCGGTATTGTACGAATACTGCAGCATGGCTCTCGAGCGCAAACTCCCGACGAAATGCCGTTCCCGGTTCTTTCCCATCCTGGTCTCCCCCCTCTGGAACCAGTTGGAGTAGGGGCAATCGTCGCATACTTGACATTGTTTCTACCTTTAGGATCCCCCCCTCCACCATTCTTGCAGATATATTCTTAAAACTCCTGCGCTACCTCCACTTTACTTTCATCCGCTTTTAATTCCCAACAAATTTCGTTCAAATGGACAACAATACCAGCAACTGGCTTGAAGCCAATCTGTCTCGATGGGACGTTCTTCCCATAATGTTCTTCTTTTCCTCCGCCCGAAGTTATTTTCGAGGTACGCAATCGCGGTTTATTTGAATCATATTGGACTTCTGGCGACGAGCCAAACCGGCAGGATTTCATGTTAAACCGAATGTTCCTTAACACTATTGTAGTATCAATTACGCGACTAAACTTCCTCAACCGCCTCATACGAAAAGAATGAATAATAAACAAAAGCGCTGTACATATAGGTACAGCTTGTTTATTTAATCAAGCCAAATATCTACCACCCACTCATTGCCCACGATATATAAGTAGGTACCTATGTATATAGAAATAGCCTTTTCAATTATACAGGGTGTCTAGTGTAACTATGTAACAAACTCAGGGAATCGATTTTACAGGTAATTTGCAACAAAAAATACCTTGAAAAAATAGAGTTTTTTTCTTACTCTACTAATAATCCGACTGTTTTAACTTTCAAAATTTTTTTAAACGAATTAAATGAGTTTTCAGTCACAATATCTCCATATCAGGGTGTAGATAGTCAACGGCATTGCTTAAGAATTTTTTTCATTTTTGAGGAAGGGCAATTCATAAAATAAAATTACATGAATTGTTCAAAATGTCCTCCGTTCTCGCGGATGCAAAGGGTCGCTCGTCTGCGAATCGAGTCGACCACACGATGGTTCTGGCGAATCAGAATTTTGAATAGTTCATGTAATTTTATTTTATGAAGGCCCTCAATCAAAAATAAAAAAATCCTAAGTAATGCCGTAGACTCAAAACCTTCTACGCCCTGAAATGGAGATATTGCAACAGAAAACTCATTTAATTCGTTGCTAGGGAGGTCTGTGTACGTCACCATTCGAATCAGCGTGAAAATATGCTTGAAATATACCTGAAAATACACGTTTTTTCGCATACAAACTCGAATTTCTCAAAACGTTCCCCCTAAAAAAATAGAAACTAATTGTACCGTTGGAAAGCTTAGATTCTGGGCAAGTTATTCCCAAGAAGTGCTCGCTGAATGACCTCCGTAATAACAAAGCGAACAACTAAAGAAAACACTAGCTCAGGCATGGTCTATAAATTATAATTTCTAGGTCTGCAACCAAAAAACTGCGTGGGATTTTGTGACTGTTTCCCATGGATTTTCGCATGCTGAAACCGAAAAAAAGACTCACAAAACTCCATCACATATAGTTTTCTTGCAAAACAAGTTTTTTCAGTATCGCTTGTAGTGTTAGTCAGAGTTAAACCTCCATTCGGTATTTTCTACCATGTTGGGAACTTTATGAATAACAGGGTTTTTCATTTTCATATTTACCCATATCACTAACAAGAATGAAACGAAATGAAAGAGATATGTTAGGGGTGGAGGGAGTTGGGGTAGGTACGCAAAACGCATGTCGTAACACGTCGTCTGTTTGCTTCTCTGAAAAGCTGGGATATCAAGATCCACACAGATTGCACAGGTTTCAGCATGTCCTAGTGGATATTAAGACCTATAAGAAAGGGGATTTTACAGCTCACAGACAGGTCAGATCATGATTCAATTGGCTCAATTCAACGGACAATGCTGGAGACCGGAAACGTGTGCGCAGAAGTATGAAAGAAAAAAACTCTGCAAATTCTTGACACAACGGTTTATTATCTTCCTTGTGCAGATCACCCTTCTGTCTATACCAGACTGTTGCAAATCGGCACCATACCATATTCTCACCGTACTCATACCATACCATACGAATTTCTTTCCTATCATACCATAGTGTATTATACCAAATCATACATACAATAATATACCATACCATACTCATACCATGTCATACAAACCGAGTGAATATTGAAATGCCATCCATTTCTGACCTATATTTAAGAATTCAAGTATCTAGCTCATCATCAAAATTTAATTTGTTTAAACAAATAGGTATTATTTAAACAATTTTACAGACAAGAAACCGAGTGAATATTGCATTGTGATCCAGTTCTGAACTATTTTTAAAATTTCAAGTCAATAGCTCATCATCAAAATTTAATTTGTATTATTACAAAAAGGTATTATTTAAACAATTTTACAGATGAGAAACCGAGTGAATATTGCAATGTGGTCTATCCCCGACTCACGGTTAAAATTTCCAGTCTGTAGTTTACCGGGAAGATGAAAAAAGGTAGTTTTATTCTGGGCGTCTAGCGGTTGACCCACATGACGACCGTTTTCGACGCGAAAGTTTAGTGTTTTTCCTAAACCTTTGCGCGCTAACTGTGAACGAACGGCTGGTCGCACAAAAATCCAATTGGTCTTAAAAGATTCGTAATTTTTCAGGTCATTCAAAAGTGAACTGAAAATTACACGGTTCAGTTGAATATTTTGAGATATGACATCGTCGAAATTTTAAATTTCGTTTTGAACCCCTTCCCCTTGACCTAGGGTTATGAAAAGTTTCGAGGATCATTGTGGGGCTGGTCCAAACCCAGAAACCAAATTTCGTAATTTTAGCTCAACGCTAACTGGGCAAAGTGCCACGGACGGCGTACGGCGTACGGCGGACGGACGGATTTTGGTTTATTATCTTCGATAATGAACCATTGGAATCGCCCAAAGAAAAATTTTTTTTAACTCCCCCTCAAAATTTGTTGGTTTACGTTTCAAGATACGTAGATTCAGAAAATCGAATAAAAAAAACTCTGCAAATTCTTGACACAACGGTTCATTATCTTCTTTTTACAGATCACCCTTCTGTCTAGATCACTAGGTCTAAATGTCTAGATCCTAAATGTTAGATTAATTATTATTATCAATTATCACTAATTATTAACAATTTTATCAAGTACCTAGTGAAAATGATTATAATTTATTGTTAGGTATTAATAATTCGTATTTATTATTAATAATAATTGTTATTAATTATGATTAATTAATTCGATATAATTCTGGGGGTTTTAATACTACGTCGGTAATAATTTTTCTATAAAAGAAGTACCTACCAACAAACATTCGAAATTACCTTCATTTCCGTAGCACGAAACGCACCTCAGAACAACAAACTCGACATCACTTAAGCCATATGATGTTCCAAAGAGCTTGTTAGTATGAAAATGGACTTGTATTTCAACAGTTTGATACACGATCGTGTTGTGAGGCACAATCTTTGAGCCGTCATTGTGAACGAACGGCTGGTCGTACAAAGCTGCGGATGGTCTTAAAAAATTCTACGGAACAAACTCTATCTAAATATGAAATAAAAAACATACCGTTCTATATGAATTTTTCGAGATATGAGATTTTCAAATTTTCAAAATTCGTTTTGAACCCCTTCCCCTTGACCTAGGGTTCTGAAAAGTTTCGAGGACCATTGTGGGGTTGGTCGAAACCCATAAAAAAAATTTCGTAATTTTAACTCAACGCTAACTGGGCAAAGTGGCGCGGACGGCGTACGGCGTACGGCGGACGGACGGATTTTGGTTTATTATCTTCGATAATGAACCATTGGAATCGCCCAAAGAAAAATTTTTTTTAACCCCCCCTCAAAATTTGTTGGTTTACGTTTCAAGATACGTAGATTCAGAAAATCGAATAAAAAAAAATCCGTCCGTCCGCCGTACGCCGTACGCCGTACGCCGTCCGCGCCACTTTGCCCAGTTAGCGTTGAGCTAAAATTACGAAATTTGGTTTCTGGGTTTTGACCAGCCCCACAATGGTCCTCGAAACTTTTCATAACCCTAGGTCAAGGGGAAGGGGTTCAAAACGAATTTTGAAATTTTGAAAATTCCATATCTCGAAAAATTCATACAGAACGGTATGTTTTTTATTTCATATTTAGATAGAGTTTGTTCCGTAGAATTTTTTAAGACCATCCGCAGCTTTGTACGACCAGCCGTTCGTTCACAATGACGGCTCAAAGATTGTGCCTCACAACACGATCGTGACTCAAACTGTTGAAATACGGGTCCATTTTCATACTAACAAGCTCTTTGGAACATCATATGGCTTAAGTGATGTCGAGTTTGTTGTTCTGAGGTGCGTTTCGTGCTACTGAAATGAAGGTAATTTCGAATGTTTGTTGGTAGGTACTTCTTTTATAGAAAAATTATTACCGACGTAGTATTAAAAACCCCAGAGTTATATCGTATTAATTAATCATAATTAATAATAATAATTATTAATAATAAATACAAATTATTAATACCTAACAATAAATTATAATAATTTTCTCTAGGTACTTGATAAAATTGTTAATAATTAGTGATAATTGATAATAATAATTAATCTAACATTGAGGATCTTGACATTTAGACCTAGTGATCTAGACAGAAGGGTGATCTGCACAAGGAAGATAATAAACCGTTGTGTCAAGAATTTGCAGAGTTTTTTTTTATTCGATTTTCTGAATCTACCGTATCTTGAAACGTAAACCAACAAATTTTGAGGGGGGGTTAAAAAAAATTTTTCTTTGGGCGATTCCAATGGTTCATTATCGAAGATAATAAACCAAAACTCTGCAAATTCTTGACACAACGGTTCATTATCTTCTTTGTACAGATCACCCTTCTGTCTAGATCACTAGGTCTAAATGTCTAGATCCTAAATGTTAGATTAATTATTATTATCAATTATCACTAATTATTAAGTAACAATTGTATCAAGTACCTAGTGAAAATTATTATAATTTATTGTTAGGTATTAATAATTTGTATTTATTGTTAATAATAATAATTATTAATTATGATTAATTAATACGATATAATTCTGGGGTTTTTAATACTAGTCGGTAATAATTTTTCTATGAAAGAAGTACCTACCAACAAACATTCGAAATTACCTTCATTTCCGTAGCACGAAACGCACCTCAGAACAACAAACTCGACATCACTTAAGCCATATGATGTTCCAAAGAGCTTGTTAGTATGAAAATGGACCTGCATTTCAACAGTTTGATACACGATCGTGTTATGAGGCACAATCTTTGAGCCCTCATTGTGAACGAACGGCTGGTCGTACAAAGCTGCGGATGGTCTTAAAAAATTCTACGGAACAAACTCTATCTAAATATGAAATAAAAAACATACCGTTCTATATGAATTTTTCGAGATATGAGATTTTCAAAATTTCAAAATTCGTTTTGAACCCCTTCCCCTTGACCTAGGGTTATGAAAAGTTTCGAGGACCATTGTGGGGTTGGTCGAAACCCATAAAAAAAATTTCGTAATTTTAACTCAACGCTAACTGGGCAAAGTGGCGCGGACGGCGTACGGCGTACGGCGTACGGCGTACGGCGTACGGCGTACGGCGTACGGCGTACGGCGGACGGACGGATTTTTTTTTATTCGATTTTCTGAATCTACGTATCTTGAAACGTAAACCAACAAATTTTGAGGGGGGGTTAAAAAATTTTTTTCTTTGGGCGATTCCAATGGTTCATTATCGAAGATAATAAACCAAAATCCGTCCCTCCGCCGTACGCCGTCCGCCGTACGCCGTCCGCGCCACTTTGCCCAGTTAGCGTTGAGTTAAAATTACGAAATTTTTTTTATGGGTTTCGACCAACCCCACAATGGTCCTCGAAACTTTTCAGAACCCTAGGTCAAGGGGAAGGGGTTCAAAACAAATTTTGAAAATTTGAAAATCTCATATCTCGAAAAATTCATATGGAACGGTATGTTTTTTATTTCATATTTAGATAGAGTTTGTTCCGTAGAATTTTTTAAGACCATCCGCAGCTTTGTATGACCAGCCGTTCGTTCACAATGACGGCTCAAAGATTGTGCCTCACAACACGATCGTGACTCAAACTGTTGAAATACAGGTCCATTTTCATACTAACAAGCTCTTTGGAACATCATATGGCTTAAGTGATGTCGAGTTTGTTGTTCTGAGGTGTGTTTCGTGCTACTGAAATGAAGGTAATTTCGAATGTTTGTTGGTAGGTACTTCTTTTATAGAAAAATTATTACCGACGTAGTATTAAAAACCCCAGAATTATATCGTATTAATTGATCATAATTAATAATAATTATTATTAATAATAAATACGAAATATTAATACCTAACAATAAATTATAATAATTTTCACTAGGTACTTGATAAAATTGTTAATTATTAGTGATAATTGATAATAATAATTAATCTAACATTTAGGATCTAGACATTTAGACCTAGTGATCTAGACAGAAGGGTGATCTGTACAAAGAAGATAATGAACCGTTGTGTCAAGAATTTGCAGAGTTTTTTTTATTAGATTTTCTGAATCTACGTATCTTGAAACGTAAACCAACAAATTTTGAGGGGTGGTTAAAAAAATTTTTTCTTTGGGCGATTCCAATGGTTCATTATCGAAGATAATAAACCAAAATAATAAATAGAAAAATCATAAGTATGCACTGGGTGGTTCTTAATGAATGGATCACCTGGCCATCGAAAGGGTAAGTTCGTAGGTGGGCAGAATCGGGCCACTCTAAGGGGGGTTTTGGCGAGTTTTAGGTGGGGAAAAATTACCCATTAACTCCAAAAATGAAACAGTCTGACAATGTCTCAGCTTGAAGGTCATCTATAAACTGAGGTGTTACTCGGCAAAAAATCGAAGCAAAAAATACTGGTTTTATAACAAACTTTGTTATAAAACCAGTAAACTGGAGACATTTTACATAAAATCAGCTGTTTCTTCAAAAATTCGCTCTTATAGCCATGCTGCATGACTGTGGATTTTTTTTTTTTTTTAGTGTGAATTTTTAAAAGTTAAATTAAATTCTTCTTACAGCTTCTGTAATAAATTTTACATGTTTGTGAACGCTGTAAGAAGAAACTGCATGAGAGTTCCTTCATTCTTTGGAAGCGAAAATTCGCCATTCTTCATATCCCAACGATTGCTTAGGGGCCTTAGGAGCCTCAAGAGATGATATCCCCAGAAGGTAACAAACAGCCAGCAACTCTGGATAAAATGTATGAAAAATCCGAAGTTTTAAGCGCTTTTTGGCGATTTGGCCAGTATTTTGAATAAATTGCTTAACTTATTATACAAAAAAGTGACGGCTTATAGATCATATTTAACAGTAATTAGGTAATAAAAGGCACTTAAATACAAACTGAAGGATTCAAATGTACTTTTGAGTATATATCGCTTATTTATTTGAATTTGGCGGATTTATTTATTTCAATGTTACCATGATAATATTATAATCCCTCCCTTACAGTTCGTGAGATCCTCCTCTAAACTTCACTATAAAATAAACGAGTGTTTTTATTGTTAGAAAAAAGGAAACGAAAAACATCCTGTTTACCCTTCAGTTGGGTTACAAGTGAGTAGAGACGTCACTGGGCAGTAAGTCTCGTAAGATCCAGACCTTGGGCCCGTCGAAATAGACTGAGGGTTACGCCCGTTTTCCGCATCAGTCTCAACTACGAGCTCATTGGAAGACAATTAGGTACGTTCAAACACGAAGCAAAACACTGATGAAATTATCGATGTATAGTGATTTTAATATGATTCTGTATGACTGTGAACACCTTCATAATCATCATCAAAGAAGTATAGGCCACAAATGTGTGGTATTTTGGGGGGTTTTCATAAAATGCAGTCAAATTATGACATTTTGAGCACTCCAATCAATCGCAAAATCAATAGTTACCTACAAGAAATAAATAAAGATCGAAGAATAAGTTGAATAAGAATAAGGGGGTAGTTGGAGAACGTTACTTCGAAAATTCGCTTATTAGGACATGCTGCATGATTTTAATTGCAAATAGCTGCGCTAATCCAAAACTATGAACGATTGAAACCAGGTAACTATCTATTTTAGCATGGAACAGGTTTTAAACTTTAAGCTTGTTTTAAACTAATTTTTATGCTATTCACTCTATGTAGCTGTTATTTGGTATGTAGCCTCCTTAGGACTTACACTTTAAGCAGAATAAGCCCAGGATCAGCTGAGTGGCTCCTGAAGCTAATTTCTATGTGATTCACTCTATGAAACTGTAATTTGGTATGCAGCCTCCTAAGGACTTGCACTTTAAGCAGCATAGGCCCAGCGTCAACTGAGTAGCTCCTAAGTGTAATTTCTCCGCTATACACTCTTCGAAGCTGTAATTTGGTATCCCCCCCAAAACAACTCCGTTGTAAAAACTGGCCCGCCAAAAAACCTCAGCCGCAGAAACGAATGATATCCATTTTGCCCGCCAGCCACATATATAGGATGCTCGGTGCTTCGCACCTCGCTGTTGAGTGTGCATATAGAAACCTGATCCTCCTACCCCTAACCTCCACCGTCAATGTTTTCCTGTTCCCTGTCTCCTTCCCACAACCCCCTCTCACCCTTAGTCACCCTCGGTTTCACCTAATATGTTTTCTCTGTTACACCAGCAGGGAGCTTTACGCTTCTTTCAATGCTGTTGGCGGGAGCTTTTTGCCAGATGAACAAGCCTGAATTGAAGCATTACTTCATTATAGTTGTACCACCACTGATTACTCGTGACCACCAGTAATACTTATGTAAGCTTGTTCGTCTGGCAAAAAGCTCCCGCCAACAGCATTGAAAGAAGCGTAAAGCTCCCTGCTGGTGTAACAGAGAAAACATATTAGGTGAAACCGAGGGGGACTAAGGGTGAGAGGGGGTTGTGGGAAGGAGACAGGGAACAGGGAAACATTGACGGTGGAGGTTAGGGGTAGGAGGATCAGGTTTCTATATGCACACTCAACAGCGAGGTGTTGACAACCCCCAACTTCTAACGCCTGTCGGTCGAGAATGACTGCTCCAATTGAAACTTTCATAGGACCAAAGTTGTAGGAAATCTGATTCTTTATCAGATGCATTAAAAAATTGTCCAGTTACACACTTGCATCCATTGTAATAATTAATGTTGATGAATATCAACGCAGTCAAATCTTCAATTATGAAGAGAGGCTGATATAATATATTATATAGGTTTTGGATATTAAATATTATCCTTATGTTAAGCGTACTTCAAACAAGTAGAGGGGGGATCATGAAGGGGGTGGGTGTGAAGAAGATAAGTATTGAGGTGGTGGTGAGGGGATACATAATACGTGTACTAATACTCGTACATAGATATATGTGTAAATATAATTTTACAATCCCAAAACATGGATTTTTCCATATTTTGAGAAATTTTACCTCTTTTGACCGCCAGTATCTTGGTTGTTCTTGGGCCAAAAACATTTTCGACCAATGGATTTTAAAGGCAATATGCTCTTTTACGTGGTTTACCCTGTGATTTTCGCTCAATCACATGGTTTAGAAGAAATGAGCAAAAACCAAAAACAGCCCGAAGAACCCCCCCCCCCCCTCCCTCACCATCGTAAATAGCTCAGGGTCCTCGTATTCGAAAACTCAGCAAACATACCCTCTACCACCCCCAAACCAATTAAGAATTAATAAGGATTCTCAAGCAGATTTCAAAATCTTACTCTATTTTTTGACGCATTTGGGGAAAATAGTGAAAATAGTATTACTTCTCTACACGACTTTTGCCAAGTTTGACTATCGCCAACTCGCGAAAATTTTCTTGAATTCTCTCTCTTCGCTTCTCTAAACTGCCCGCGTAGTGAAACAAACGATCTCATTGTTAGCGTTGATCACGGCATCTTGATCTTTGCTTGAAAACAGTGTTTTGAGATGATCACGAGTAGTGGAACTTCAAAATATTATACAAAATATTACATAATATTACATAATAATAATCTTTATATTATAAAGATTCGGCTCAAAAAAATCAATTAAGTATACTCTGAAAACCGATAATAAGGATAAAATTGGTTGGAACGTGTTTTGAAAGTTCGACGCAGCGTAGAAAAGTTCAAAACAGATTTTTTATCAGAGTCAAATCGGAGGGAACTGGCTCCAGATCAGAAATAAGTGAAGCCAGGCCTGAGCTGGGGGCCGGTGACCCAAAGGGCCAGATTGATGTAAATTTAGACGACGGATGAGCCCCTCCCCTGAGACCACCTTCGCCATCAGGTGACTTACAGGGTTTCAGGTGGGCTAGGAAACAACATCTTAACTCGATAACAACAAACATGAGATCGCATAACAGAAAAACATAAAACATAAAACGCACGAAAAATGTATGGAAGAGGCGAACTCAGATCGATCGATAAACATCGAACTCTAACAAGTGAAATCCATACTATATAATAAAATCGTGTCTGTCTGTCTGTCTGTTTGTCTCATCATCAATTGAGAACGGCTGAACGTAGAAAGTTGCGGCTGGTACCATTTGACGCAGATTTTATCTGGGAAGGTTTTTGAAAAATCCGCATTTAAATCTGTCCATCCGTTGAAACGCTATGGATGAAATATGTACTACTAAAACTCAGCGCTGCGCGCCTCGCCAGGGGCGAAGCCCCCTGGACCCCCGGTTGCTTTTGTAAGAGCTAGGTGTCCTCATATAGCCGTATAGTAGTTCAGCGTCCTGCCAATAGGAGAGCTAGGTTAGGCGCTGCGAAAGGTTGGAGCAGTGAGTCAGTCTGTCTGTTATGTTATGTTGTGCGGTTAGTTACGATTATGTTATGTTGTGCGATTATGTAGACTCGATAAACTGTTTTAATGTGAATGATTCGAAGTGAACTATTGGTTTAACCTCCAAAACCCCATTACACTTTTCGCTTAGAGCCTACGGCTAAAATTCAAGAAACATGGAACATGCTTTAGCCTTTCTTTCTTATTCTGTTTGCTGCTTTCAGTAATTCGGAATGTTCGAATTTTGATAGTCCAAATTCTGGATGGTTCATGGATCGATCGATAAACGTTCCATAAACGTTATTGTAGTTTGGCTACCACCTTAGAACTTATTGAACAGTTTCTTAGCGTCTACTGTACCCAACATGACAACCAAGTGATCACAAAACAAGCGGCATTGTTTACTACATCTATTAATAACATAAATTAAATTAAATTATGTTAAATTAAATTAACATTCATTTATATATATTTTTTTTTCTTGTGAAAATTTTATTGCACCAAGTTTACAACTTATTAGCAATTTACATTTGATATGCATTGTTAATTGTTCATTTATATAGTTATAAATCAATTATATAGTTATAGTATCAATTTATATAGTTATAGTATAAATCAAGAGCTTTCCAACGAATGGAAAACGATTTTCGTCCGATGAAAATGAAAGAAGTTTCATTTCCCTAGTAACTACTCTGTTGTACGTGAAAATCATCGTTAACATTTCTTGACACTTCCGCGTGACATTTTTCGTGACACTTCCGCGTGACATTTTCGGCTAGTTAGTCCAAGGCTAAAGCATGTTCCATGCTAAAACGTGTTATGAGGACGTTTATGCTTATAACTTTTGAACGGTTGAACGTAAATCCGATTGTAAGTAGTCTCTGGATTCAGCTCGACGAGTGGTACTTCAATCAGGATGTTAGAGGGAGGGGGCGGGGTGCAGGTTGTGATGGTGCGCGGGGGGGGGGGGGGGGTTACAGGCATTCAAAACTACTTGGCCAGTTGGAGTGCAACTTTGGGAATTTGTTGTGTGAACATTGAGGAATGTTTCTAAACAGGTAGGGTGGGTCAATAGCATGGGGGGGGGGGGTTAAAGGCAGTTATGGTAGGGGGAGGGGGGGTATTACCTGGAGCTCAAAACTACTTGACCGATCTGAATGAAACTTCGGCAGGCGCGTAGATTCAGGGGTACCGCGGGTAGCGGCGGTACCCCTGACGAAAAGAAGAAAAAAGGTACCTCCACAAAGAATAAAAATCCGAAAAGTTGAATTTGGGCGCATTCTGATGGAATCGATTAAAAACCAGTTTCATCGATTCTTCGTAGTAGGTTCAAATCAGAGATCGATGACTTCTTTGTCTGATTCGATACTACAAACTGTACAACTGTACAAACTGATCGATAGAGGTGACAGAGTAGTATCCATTGAAGCAGAAATGACGCATGGAATTGGTTTGGTGTACCGCACTTCCATTGCGGTGACAAAAGGTCATTGGCCGAGCCCGTGTGTCAGTGTCTCCTCGTCTTCACAATGATGGTTCGGTGTGTCCGTGTGTAGTATCTAGTGGTAGTCCAGTCAGCGAGTCACCGCAAGGTTTGTGCGGTGGCTGTCGTGATCACGCCGATGTTATCGAAGCTGGTAGGTATAATCGATTTGTTTAGGAGCCGATTTGTTCGTTTTTGTTTCACTCCATCGTTTTCTTGATAGTGTCACCTTGTTTTTTACGCGACTTTTTTGCTGCTTTCCGCTTCGAAAATGGATAGCTGTTGCGTGAATAAATCAAACAATAATTGTTTGAATTATTCACGCAACAGCTATCCATTTTCCAGCTGTGGAGAGGGGCTGATCAACTCGCTGTTCGTCATGCAAAAGCTTTTAATTAAAATAATAATGAAAAAAAGCATTAGGTTCCCAACCGATGAGTTATTTAAGAAATTCCGAATCTCCAGCGTGAAAGACCTTGTGAATAAATTAATTCTCATAAAAATATATAAGAGCATCGGTACGGTGGGAAATGTATTAATCGCGGATGGGATCACAAGGTCGAGTGGTCGGTACTTGATACAGCCTCCCTTTCGTCTCACAGCTTGTGGACACAGAAGCTTTGATTATTGGGTGGTCAGGCTGTTCAACAGCCTACCGCTTAGCATTAGATCGGCAGGTACTATTGCATCCTTTAAGAGCGCCTTAAAAAAACATTCCATTCCAAAATGAAATTATGTACTCCATGTGTTTGATATGTTTATATAAAGATCTATTTGTTCTTATAGTAAGTACTGTTTTCTGTTTTTCTTTCTGGCTTTGTTTTTTCCTTTCATTTTTCTGCTGTGAGTAAGATGGCTCTACTTTGCCTTTTGATTATAAAGAATGGGAAATAAATTTGTTTTAAAATAATTAATTTTGTATCAGGAGTGCGTTTGTGAAATTTAAGTTTTTTTTGTTTGTTTGTCTGTTCAGTTTAGAATTGTCGTCCAGTTAATTTAAGTCCTATCATGTCAATGTAATAATGAACTCCTCCCCTCAGCACAGGCTCGCCTACCGAGGGGAGTAGCATTTATAATGTACACTGATAATTGAATTGTAAATTTTGAATAAATGCATTTAAAAAAAAAAAAACTCTGCAAATTCTTGACACAACGGTTCATTATCTTCTTTTTACAGATCACCCTTCTGTCTAGATCACTAGGTCTAAATGTCTAGATCCTAAATGTTAGATTAATTATTATTATCAATTATCACTAATTATTAACAATTTTATCAAGTACCTAGTGAAAATGATTATAATTTATTGTTAGGTATTAATAATTCGTATTTATTATTAATAATAATTGTTATTAATTATGATTAATTAATTCGATATAATTCTGGGGGTTTTAATACTACGTCGGTAATAATTTTTCTATAAAAGAAGTACCTACCAACAAACATTCGAAATTACCTTCATTTCCGTAGCACGAAACGCACCTCAGAACAACAAACTCGACATCACTTAAGCCATATGATGTTCCAAAGAGCTTGTTAGTATGAAAATGGACTTGTATTTCAACAGTTTGATACACGATCGTGTTGTGAGGCACAATCTTTGAGCCGTCATTGTGAACGAACGGCTGGTCGTACAAAGCTGCGGATGGTCTTAAAAAATTCTACGGAACAAACTCTATCTAAATATGAAATAAAAAACATACCGTTCTATATGAATTTTTCGAGATATGAGATTTTCAAATTTTCAAAATTCGTTTTGAACCCCTTCCCCTTGACCTAGGGTTCTGAAAAGTTTCGAGGACCATTGTGGGGTTGGTCGAAACCCATAAAAAAAATTTCGTAATTTTAACTCAACGCTAACTGGGCAAAGTGGCGCGGACGGCGTACGGCGTACGGCGGACGGCGGACGGCGTACGGCGTACGGCGGACGGACGGATTTTGGTTTATTATCTTCGATAATGAACCATTGGAATCGCCCAAAGAAAAATTTTTTTTAACCCCCCCTCAAAATTTGTTGGTTTACGTTTCAAGATACGTAGATTCAGAAAATCGAATAAAAAAAAATCCGTCCGTCCGCCGTACGCCGTACGCCGTACGCCGTCCGCGCCACTTTGCCCAGTTAGCGTTGAGCTAAAATTACGAAATTTGGTTTCTGGGTTTTGACCAGCCCCACAATGGTCCTCGAAACTTTTCATAACCCTAGGTCAAGGGGAAGGGGTTCAAAACGAATTTTGAAATTTTGAAAATTCCATATCTCGAAAAATTCATACAGAACGGTATGTTTTTTATTTCATATTTAGATAGAGTTTGTTCCGTAGAATTTTTTAAGACCATCCGCAGCTTTGTACGACCAGCCGTTCGTTCACAATGACGGCTCAAAGATTGTGCCTCACAACACGATCGTGACTCAAACTGTTGAAATACGGGTCCATTTTCATACTAACAAGCTCTTTGGAACATCATATGGCTTAAGTGATGTCGAGTTTGTTGTTCTGAGGTGCGTTTCGTGCTACTGAAATGAAGGTAATTTCGAATGTTTGTTGGTAGGTACTTCTTTTATAGAAAAATTATTACCGACGTAGTATTAAAAACCCCAGAGTTATATCGTATTAATTAATCATAATTAATAATAATAATTATTAATAATAAATACAAATTATTAATACCTAACAATAAATTATAATAATTTTCTCTAGGTACTTGATAAAATTGTTAATAATTAGTGATAATTGATAATAATAATTAATCTAACATTGAGGATCT
This sequence comes from Stenodema calcarata, assembly GCA_963920205.1. Lineage (NCBI taxonomy): Eukaryota > Metazoa > Arthropoda > Insecta > Hemiptera > Miridae > Stenodema > Stenodema calcarata. The sequence goes on from OY986064.1 coordinate 15,432,199, forward strand.
TGACATTTAGACCTAGTGATCTAGACAGAAGGGTGATCTGCACAAGGAAGATAATAAACCGTTGTGTCAAGAATTTGCAGAGTTTTTTTTTATTCGATTTTCTGAATCTACGTATCTTGAAACGTAAACCAACAAATTTTGAGGGGGGGTTAAAAAAAATTTTTCTTTGGGCGATTCCAATGGTTCATTATCGAAGATAATAAACCAAAACTCTGCAAATTCTTGACACAACGGTTCATTATCTTCTTTGTACAGATCACCCTTCTGTCTAGATCACTAGGTCTAAATGTCTAGATCCTAAATGTTAGATTAATTATTATTATCAATTATCACTAATTATTAAGTAACAATTGTATCAAGTACCTAGTGAAAATTATTATAATTTATTGTTAGGTATTAATAATTTGTATTTATTGTTAATAATAATAATTATTAATTATGATTAATTAATACGATATAATTCTGGGGTTTTTAATACTAGTCGGTAATAATTTTTCTATGAAAGAAGTACCTACCAACAAACATTCGAAATTACCTTCATTTCCGTAGCACGAAACGCACCTCAGAACAACAAACTCGACATCACTTAAGCCATATGATGTTCCAAAGAGCTTGTTAGTATGAAAATGGACCTGCATTTCAACAGTTTGATACACGATCGTGTTATGAGGCACAATCTTTGAGCCCTCATTGTGAACGAACGGCTGGTCGTACAAAGCTGCGGATGGTCTTAAAAAATTCTACGGAACAAACTCTATCTAAATATGAAATAAAAAACATACCGTTCTATATGAATTTTTCGAGATATGAGATTTTCAAAATTTCAAAATTCGTTTTGAACCCCTTCCCCTTGACCTAGGGTTATGAAAAGTTTCGAGGACCATTGTGGGGTTGGTCGAAACCCATAAAAAAAATTTCGTAATTTTAACTCAACGCTAACTGGGCAAAGTGGCGCGGACGGCGTACGGCGTACGGCGTACGGCGTACGGCGTACGGCGTACGGCGTACGGCGGACGGACGGATTTTTTTTTATTCGATTTTCTGAATCTACGTATCTTGAAACGTAAACCAACAAATTTTGAGGGGGGGTTAAAAAATTTTTTTCTTTGGGCGATTCCAATGGTTCATTATCGAAGATAATAAACCAAAAAAAAAATTCGAAGCGGAACAATAATAATTATTATTGTTCCTTAGTTAGTCGATCGTTTAGTTCACGTAATTTTGTACAGAAATGTGAGATCATCAGGTTAGGCCATTCAACTTCCCCGCTTCCAAACCTGTCGGCAATCGTAAAAGAACGTAATCGTGAGTACACACGCAAATTTGGAATGTACCAAAATAGTTTTCCGCAAGATGTTCTCAATTGCCTTGTTTCAACCTACAAAAGATTCGACTCTATTCAGCTAAAAAACGAATTAACAATCCTTTACAAAGACGAGGATTTTGGTGGTAAAGAAATTCATGAACTAGTTTTGTATCTTGCTGACATGCCATGGGTTTTACCCGAAGTTTTCAGGTTGAGTATTAACTAATGTAGTTTTAAAATAACCACTCACTTGGTACCTATTAGATTGAATCCAATATACGACTCACAGAAAAAGTGAATTTCTATACTAGCGAATTTCCTCATTAGGGATGAAAATGACGAAAAAACGAAAAACGCATTTTGATTCAAACAGATTATTTCATTTTTTGAGATAGGAACGTTCGTCGACAAGTCCATTTTTAGAATCATCCAGTCTCGCAGCATGGCTATAAGAGCGAATTTTCGAAGAAATTACAGGTTTTATGTAAAATGTCTCTTTTTTACTGGATATGTTTTTAACAATTTTTTTTCCAATTTTTGCCGAGTAACACTTCAGTTTATAGATTTTTTAACGCTGAAGACAATGCTGAAGCCAGAATTTGTCAAGTAGGAGTAGCTTCGACCTAACCCGACTTATGCCTACCCCTATCCGTCTCTGACTATTTCTTGCCATCTATTATAGAACCATACCTAAACCATAAACAATAAACTCGATTTATATTGGGGGTTTCAGACAAGATCGAGTGGACACTCCAGTAGGTCATTCAAGACCTTTTCACTTTTTCTGTTTCGTTTCCCTTGTTGATGCCTTTTGAATCGTCTCGACTGTAAACCTCACCTCATTCCGTCAAGTTTGTTTATTTATGTTCCTTTGACGAGGCGATGATGTAGACTACCAGTTTCCACTCAAGGCTAAACGTGTGTTGTCTTGCGAAATTTCGCCCTCTTTCTTTGGAGGTGACGTTTAAAACTCGCGAATTTGACGCGTCAGCGAACAGAGAATTTGGAACATTTTAATTGGAACTTCTATGTACCGCGGAGTAGGTTTCGTACTCGAATCTTGGAGACGGTCCAGCCATGCAGCATGACAAATAACGACGAAACCTCGCTCGTGTGTAGATACTGGAGAGCGTATAAAAGGATGTCGTTCCATTGAAGTAGTGCCATAAACCATTTTACATCCCAATACTGGTTGCAGAAAGCATTTCCCCCCACTTTGAAATGAAAATTAATAAGTAATCACTAATGATTAGCAATAATTTATTGTTATATCCATTATTATTATGAAACCATCAAGTGTGTTTATATTAGTTTCCAATTTCAATTCAGTTCATTATTCGAAATATATCCGTTCGAAAACACCAGCACCACCTCATTAATCATAACAGTTTTTGGCGACGATTGGTGAACAAAAAAATAGAACACCATACCCTGAATGGATCAAGATCAATTTCAACAGTTCCTATCAGTTTTGGAACACATACTTCCACGAGCTCAAGGAGAACAAGGACAAGGTGATTCTTCAATCAGTAGATCTAATATTAATTACACATTCAATGTTCCACCATTCGAACCTTTCGACCAGAAGAAGGAAAAATTTACCTACTACAAAGAACGTTTTGAAAATTACCTAAAACTCAAGAATTTAATCAATGACAAGGTTCGTTCCGCACAAATGCTTTTGAATTCCATTGGATCGTCAAGTTACAATACACTCGCAGCATTAGTGGCACCAAAGGTAACAAGCGAACTGACTTACGAAGAACTCATTGCCGCTTTGGAAAAACATTTATCACCTAAAACGAATGTCTTGGTCACACAACATTACTTCCTTACAAAATATCAAACCGATGCTCAAAATATATCCGACTTTGTTGCAACCTTACGTCGGGATATTGCCGATTGTCAATTTACTTCAAAATGTACTTGCAATCAAACAGTTTCTGTCGCAAACGTCTTTCTCCGATCTCAATTCATCCGGGGAATAAAAGATACCTGGATAAAAGAACAAATTCTTCAGTCGGAATTAGAAGATTTTGACAAAATAGTTGAAAAGGCAATTGCACTAGAAGCAGCAAGAGTCGATAGCCAAACACTTTCAAAGCAACCTTCAAATTCCAGTTCTTTCAATACTTCAGAAGTGATAAATAAAATTACTGAATCAAGGTCAAGAAGTAATTCGAAAAATCATACTCATCAAAATCGATCACGTTCAAAATCTAGATCAAAATTAGATTACAATCGCTTGGGTATCAGTGATACATGTTTACGATGTGGTCGCGATAATCATCTTGTTCGAGATTGTCGTTGCAAAATATCTACATTGAAATGTAGTTCTTGCCAAAAGACTGGTCACGTTTCAAAGGTATGAAACCAGAGAGAACGCAAGAGTCGACCTAACTCTACCAATACGAATGCTATAGATACGGAGGATGACGAGATATATCAAATTCAAGGCATACATACCATTGTAGACGTGTACCGTAACAAAATTGATCAAAAAGACGCAGGAAAATATTTCACAACAGTCAAAATTCAAGGACGAAATCAACAATTTGAAATCGACTCGGGAGCAGGTTTCACCCTCTTACCAAAAAATCAATTCGAAAAATTAAATCTCAACAAGAAACTCGAAAAATCATCAATAGCTTTCAGATCTTATACCGACAATATTCTAATACCAGAAGGAAAGATCGCCGTAGAAGTACAATACAAGAACGTAAAATCAATTGAAGAACTTTATGTTGTTCCGAATGGTCATTCACCTCTATTAGGTCGTGTATGGATACGCCATTTAAAAATCAATTTAGAAGAAATAGATTCAACCCAAAACCTATCCCAAATTTCGATGATAGATGAAGATGAAGACTTTATTGGAACGTTCCATGAAATTTTCGAAGAGCGGATTGGTTGTGTTCCAAATTTTGAAGTTAAGCTTCAATTACGACCAAACGCTAAACCAATTTTTACAAAAGAACGTGAAGTTCCATACGCACTTCGAGAAAAAGTAGAGAAAGAACTTGATGACCTCGAAGCATCCGGCATAATTTCAAAAGTTTCAAACAGCGACTGGGGTTCACCCTTAGTTGTCATCCCAAAGCCAGATGGAAGCGTACGTCTCTGTGTGGACTATAAAGTTGGTGTGAATGAACGTCTGGTTCAAGCCAACTACCCTATCAAAAAAATAGATGAAGTGCTCAATAGCTTACGCGATTCTCAATTTTTCTGTCGACTGGATTTATGTAAAGCTTACTTACATCTTAAAGTTGATGACCTCAGTAGTCAAATTCAAACCATGTCAACTCATAGAGGAACATATAAGGTTAATCGGTTGAGTTTTGGAGTCAAAACTGCACCATCCGAGTTCAACCGTATTATCGATCAAATCCTCTCCGGTCTACCAAAAACAGTATCGTACTTCGATGATATCGTAATTCATGGGGAAACTAAGCAAGAATGCAAACAAAATCTCATACTTTGTCTCCAACGATTGAAAGAATACGACTTACATTTAAATCGAAAGAAATGTACATTTTTCGATCAAAAAATTGAATATTTAGGCCATGTAGTGGAATATAATCGAATTTCTAAAAATCCACGTAAAGTCGAGGCTATTACAAAAATGCCACGTCCTAAAAATTTGAGTGAGCTAGAACGGTTCCTAGGAATGATCACTTATTACACGAGATTCATTCCTGATGTGGCTACAATAACGTACCCGTTACGTCTTCTGAAAAGGAAAGGAAAATCGTTTGTCTGGTCAACTGAATGCGAATTAGCATTTTTAAAACTCAAGAATGAAATAGCCAGTGACAGGGTACTGATACCATACAATCCAGAACTTCTAGTTATACTTGCTTGTGACGCGAGTCCATTTGGTATTGCAGCAGTACTTTCTCACATTACCCAGGATGGGGAAAGACCCATCGCTTTTGCCTCTCGCTCGCTAACCCCAGCGGAAAGCAACTATAGTCAACTCGATCGGGAAGCTTTAGCAATAGTTTTCGGAACACATCACTTTTTCACATATATTTTTGGTAGAAGATTCAAACTGCGAACCGATAATCAACCACTTACACGAATATTTCATCAAAACAACAAATTGCCAAGTATAACATCTGCTAGACTCTTACGTTATGCAACATTTCTGAGTGGATTCGACTACGAAATTGAATTCAAGAAAGGTTCTGATCATCCACATGTAGATTGCTTATCTCGAGCACCGATCATCCAAAAATACAAAACCACTGATATGGCATTGAACGATGAAGTTCACGAACTTTGTGCCATGAACATTTTTGAAATTTCAACTGCAACATTAAATTCTGAAGTCATTGTTAAAGAAACAGAAAAAGATGAAGAGTTATCAAAAATAAAAACAGAACTAACTAATCAAACTTCTAATGACAATGAATACCTGATAGATGATGGAATATTGTTCAAAAACAATCGAGTTATGATCCCTAAAGCGCTTCAAAAACAGGTACTTGAAGAATTACATTCAACTCATGTTGGAATAACAAAAATGAAACAATTAGCGCGGAGGTATTGCATATGGAAGACTATAGATAAAGACATCGAACATATAGTCAAATCATGTGTTGCGTGTGCGGGATTGAAAACAAACCCGGCAAAAGCGCCTTTACATCAGTGGGATCAACCAGAAGCCAATTGGGACAGGATTCACATTGACTATGCTGGTCCTTTCCAAGGCTACAATTTTTTGATAGTAGTTGATGCAAAATCTCGTTGGCCGGAAGTCAAAATTCTAAAGTCCTCTCCAACATCTGAATCTACAATCGAATTGTTAAACGATATTTTTTCTATTCATGGATATCCCCGAGCCATCGTTTCGGATAATGCGACAATTTTCACTAGCGAAAATTTCAAAAATTACTGTAGAGAATTCGGAATTGTTCAGAAATTTATTGCACCAGGGCATCCAGCAACGAACGGTTTAGCTGAAAGACATGTGCGGACATTGAAAAATAGGATCATGGCTATGGAAAATGAACCTGATTCTATGTACAAAAAAGTTCAAAAAATCCTATTCCGACATCGTGCACTTCCTCTCGTTGATGGAAAATCGCCTGCCGAATTGTACCTAAACCGCCAAATAAGAATAAAACTGGACGCACTAAAAATTCCGAAACATGAAAGATCCGCACCGTCAAAATCTCTAGCCCGTCAACTTTCCATTAATGACAGAGTGCAAGCCCGATTCTTCCAAAACAACAAGGCTATCTGGAAATTTGGAACAGTTACACAAAAATTAGGGAAGTTGCACTATATCATCACCATGGATGAAGGCCGATCCATCAAGAGGCATATCAATCAGTTGATAAAGTCAGAAGTTCCGAAGAAGAAAGTTACGTTTGCAGAGGTTGATCAACCATTGCCGCACTCAAGCCACTATGGATCGTACGAAGAATACGAACTACTGCCCCAGACACAAGAAGTATCCCCGACCATGCCGCTACCTCCAGCCCCAGAAATGCAAGTAACAACATCTCCAAGGGTTCAAAGGGAGGAGATACCAACCGTCGAGGAACGACAGACAGGAGGCAGTGAGGAGATCTCATCTCCGCCAAGGATCCAACCCGCACAGCCACTCAGGAGATCGTCGAGGACTCGGAGACCACCGAGTTACTTAAAGGATTACGTCACCTGAGGCAACGTGTGCTGTTTGTTGTTCCCCTTTTCCCTGTTATTTATTTTTGTTCAAAATTAAGGGGGGAAGATTGTTATATCCATTATTATTATGAAACCATCAAGTGTGTTTATATTAGTTTCCAATTTCAATTCAGTTCATTATTCGAAATATATCCGTTCGAAAAACACCAGCACCACCTCATTAATCATAACATTTATGCTACTTGAAAATAATTATTAATAATTAATGATAATACTAGTAGGTACTTTATCTATCATTTAGTGATCTAGACAGAAGGGTGATCTGTACAAAGAAAATAATAAGCCGCTGTGTCAAGAATTTCATGAGTTTTTACGGTATTGTAATCTGGGGTTGTAAATCGAAGAATTGTTCAAACGGAATATCAATTTATTTATAAAAGAAAGGGGCTGAGGGCCCAAGAAAGAACAAGCTGAAGGCAACAATAAGGGAAATGCCTAAACAACGGCTTCAACAGAATGTGACAACTAAACAAAGGGGGGGAGTTAATCCCAACGAACAAAATACTGAACGAGCCTACCTTGTCGGCTTCGACTATCACTGACTCTAATAATACTGATTCACAATTAGTCACTCTGAACTTGCTAATACACTACTGGTTCTGCCTCACAGACAACTAGTACCGATACGTCGGCAATCACTGGTTCTGGAGTTGGCGAAATCTCGGGATGGGAAAATCTTATCGGAGCTATCTCTTGTTTACGAGCTCGAGTGGTCGACTGGTCTTGAAGATGGCTGCTGGCTTGGGTGACAAAGCGACATGGAGATGGTGAGGGGGGGTGGGACGACTGAGGGAGAAGGCACCCCAGTCAGTGGCGCCCCAAGCGACTGAAGACTCACATAGCCCAAGATAGGGTCCTCGGGATTTCTCCGGCTTACATCCCTCCACACTTGGAGATGCAGCCTCCTGGCTGCGCCTGTCAGCACGAGATCTGGCACTGGGGGCTCGTGGTACAAGCAAGAAACGGAAGTTGGCTTGCAACCAGGAAGTATACCACTTACTCCTCCATCCCTGGTAGGCATCCCTTCATTGCAACATTCTATCACCGTTGTAACTGGGTCATGGGGGGGATAAGCTATGGGTTTGCCAGTTTTGGCATTACTAAGGTCTAGCCTAACCCTAAGGACTCCTATTTGTTGTGCTAGCACGTCCAACCTAGGCTCCATAACCATAGCTTGGTAGTCCTTACAGGGGCAATCTCTCAATGAATATGGTCCAGCAGACCCAATGTTCTCCACGTCCATGGGTAGCATTGGAGACCCTGCAGTGGCTTGCCTGGAACTCTCGGCTGGCTCTTGCTCCGCAACGGCCTCAGTGGATGAGGTTGGACCAAGAAGTGCTTCTTCCTCAAAAGGACCATAATCATCGGGACCAGTGGGCCTTTTGGCAATAGGTCCTTCAATTCCGGTGTTGATCAAGTGGCCTATCCCTAATCGACACCCTCTTCCATCAGGTGGTTCAAAAAGCTTCAATAACTGTTCCATAGTCCTTTGTTTCACTGGATCCAAATGTTGTATTTTTTGGATCATGGTTTGCTGGGGCCCATCCTCCCAGGCCTCTACAGGAAACTCTTCATCCACAGCAGACTGGGCCCCAACTGCCAATTGTTTTCTCATTGGGCCTTTTTTCATTTCCGTGTGAGTGATGGCCCTCTGGGCCACTTGCACTCGCCCGTTTCCCACCACAGACTCAACTTCTCCTGGTCTCAATACTTCTGGGTCTGGCTGACAGTTTGGGACTTGGGATGGCCCACTCAATTGTTGGAAAAACTTGGAAAGGTGGGTCACTGCATTTGCCCAATCATTTGGTGTAGGTGGGGGTGGTAGGACAGGCTGAACCTGGGGGCAGGGCTGGGTAGATGGATTGCTATGGGCTGGAAGCACAGGTTGCCTAGGTAGATGTGGCTGAGATAGTGTCTTGCTTTCAGCTGCTAATTCATTTGCGGCGGCAAATACTGCTTGGCTCTCATTGGTATGGATAATCATAGGTACCTTTTCCAATAAATCCATCCCCAACAGGTTCAATCCGCAACTTTCGTCCGACAGAATAATGAAAGGGTGCATCAACTGACGTCCTCCTAATCGCACATTCAACACCTGTTGGCCCCTTAAAGGGATCATCCTTCCATCTGCAGCAGTAGCCCGAATGTTGGTGGGAGCTACAATTGCATTTGGGATGGGGTGACGCAACATGGACACCTGAGCTCCTGTATCCAATATCATGTGGATTTTATGTCCATTTAATTCGACCGGCACTTCAATGGTTCTCTGGGCAGCCCCAATGTCTTGCTTATAAATCATCACTGGTTCCTCCATTGGTTGTTTGTTGACGGTTGTTTTCCCAGACTCAACACTAGGAATTGGAATATAGATTTCACCTTTGGGTAGCATCATAGGTCCAGCTAATCCTGAATGGCCTATATGGCGTGGAGGTAGAGGGCTGGGATCAGGAGCTAAATCCTTCCGCCATTGATGTCCAAATTCTGGTCTTTTTGCCTTTAGATGGTTTTTTCTTGATGAGCACCTTTCTTCACTGTGATTGTCAGAACCACAATAGGTACACTCAACTTCACCGTGGACGTGGCAGAATGCTGCAAAATGTTCGTTGCTTCCACAAAAGCGACAAGGTATTGGTGGTTTGCGAGTGGGCACAGCTGGTGCTCGACTTGGCTGAGCTGAAGGGTAGGAACGCTGCCCATGGCCTGTTCTCGCTTTTTGGCATTTTGATGCAATGTGGCCTTCTTCTCCACACTGCCAGCAGCGTATGGCGCCTATTCCCCAATCAATTGTGTCTGCAGTGTTTCCACCAACGGCCTTCTCAATGTTTTCGGCTATAATGACCGCTCTGTCAAGGGTGGCTGGCGCATGTCCAGTGACAATGGCCCGATATTGCATATGCAAACCACGAGTAAAAGCTCCTACAGCTTTTGCATTGGCCACTCCTCGTTGCTGCTCCTTCGTTAAGTCTGGATGTTCGGCTTGAACTATTCTTTTGGCCAATTGTCCCACTCGCGCAGCAAAATTGCGTACTGATTCGGTCGTTTCCTGTGTGATTGAGCACAGACGATGGTTGAGCTCCACAGGATCCTCGCGGTCAAACCACTGAAGCAAGTTTGCCTTCACGGCCTCGTATGTGTCCTCTTGGTCTTGCAGTAAGCTATCATTTATATGAAGTTTTGCAGCTCCCTTCAATTTAGCGCGTACGAGCCTCAATCTAAGTTCGTCAGGCAGGTTAATGGTTGCCTTCTCAAGAATACTGAACCAGGCCGAGAGGGGAAAATAATTAGCTTCCTCAGGGCTCCACACATCAATCGAATCCCAAAGGGCTCTTGTTACTGTAGGTGGTTGTCGTTCCTCCATTAACCTTCGTAATAGTTCGGTCAATGCATTCATACCCGCATCTCTTCCTCCATCGCAGTCCTCCATGACTTAGATCAGCGAAACTACGCAATCACAATCAGGATGTTGAGCTTGGGAACCAAGGTACAGTCAGCTGACAGCCGTCAAACTGGTGAGAGAAATAGGTATCGGTGGGGGGTGGGAGAAGGAGGAGCTAAAAGGCGACCATGCGCAGAACCGCCCGTGACGTCAGAACAATTTCAATATGGCGCCTCCCTCTGTTCTCTCCTCGCGGTCCCTCACTGGAGTCCTCCAACCCCAACTCTTTCTTTCCACCACGCTTTGGTTATGGAACTCGTCAAAAAAATATGTGGCCAATCTACGATTTTCGCTCGAATCAATATACAAACATACAAAAAAAAAAAACAAGAAATAATAAATTCGAGCACGCTATAATTATAAACAGAATTTATAAAGCGTAAATCCTAACATAAATGAAAAAATACGAAAACTGGCTTATTTTATTTGAGGATCTGGACAATTTAGGGATTTAATTTCAATTTAACAATTCTTCATTTCTATTTCGGGGACGTTTTTGATTCTAATAGTTATGTAAACTGGTTAATTCGAATCCCAGCGCAGGCCACCAATGTAATCTGGGGTTGTAAATCGAAGAATTGTTCAAACGGAATATCAATTTATTTATAAAAGAAAGGGGCTGAGGGCCCAAGAAAGAACAAGCTGAAGGCAACAATAAGGGAAATGCCTAAACAACGGCTTCAACAGAATGTGACAACTAAACAAAGGGGGGGAGTTAATCCCAACGAACAAAATACTGAACGAGCCTACCTTGTCGGCTTCGACTATCACTGACTCTAATAATACTGATTCACAATTAGTCACTCTGAACTTGCTAATACACTACTGGTTCTGCCTCACAGACAACTAGTACCGATACGTCGGCAATCACTGGTTCTGGAGTTGGCGAAATCTCGGGATGGGAAAATCTTATCGGAGCTATCTCTTGTTTACGAGCTCGAGTGGTCGACTGGTCTTGAAGATGGCTGCTGGCTTGGGTGACAAAGCGACATGGAGATGGTGAGGGGGGGTGGGACGACTGAGGGAGAAGGCACCCCAGTCAGTGGCGCCCCAAGCGACTGAAGACTCACATAGCCCAAGATAGGGTCCTCGGGATTTCTCCGGCTTACAGTATTATACAGACAGTTTGCTTCCCCTAAAAGATCATTCTATAGAAAAATTTTAAAATTATGAATTATTATAATTACTAATCAATTTCTACTCGCAGAGCTGAGCACAAGAGGCACTATTTTTTATAAATCCGTACAGTTGTTGGCCTATGCGGACGATATGAATTTGATGGCAAGGACTGTTAGGAGCTTGGAAGATGCCTTTGGCTCCCTGTCGCGGGCAGCAGCAGAGATGGGCCTCCAAATCAATATGGATAAAACCAAGTATATGGTCTCTGGCCTGAACCCAAACACTGGACTCCCTGGCTTTATAACTCTCGGTGGCTCAACCTTTCGGAGGGTTGAAACTTTCACGTACCTCGGTTCCACTGTGCATATGATAGTGCGGTTGAAATAAGTAAAAGATTGTTGTCCGCCAACCGGTGCTATTTTGGGCTTCTCCCGTTTTTTAAATCCAGGACGCTATCGAGGAAATCAATGCTCACCATGTACAAAACCCTCCTTCGTCCAGTTCTTTTATATGGAGCGGAAACATGGGTGAGGACTAAACAGTCAGAGAACAGGATTGGAGCGTTCGAGAGGAAAATCTTGCGGAGAATCCTCGGCCCGAGGAGATCTACCAGCTGTATGGCGATATTGACGCTGTCAAGTTTGCCAAATTGGGTCGCCTTAGGTGGGCTGGACACGTTGTGCGACTGCCGGATGAGGAGCCGTCAAAAAGGCTCCTCACAACGAAGCCGTTTGGAAGCAGGGGAAGAGGAAGACCCAAGGAGAGATGGATCGACAACGTGGAGGAAGACACGGCCAGGACTGGATGTCGGGATTGGAGAGGTGCGGCAAAGGACAGGACGCGATGGAGGGCCGTCTTGAAGGAGGCCAAGGCCCACCCGGGGCTGTAGAGCCACAAAGAAGAAGAAGAATCAATGTCTAACTTAGTAAAGTGTTGCTACTACTAAAGATTTGAAAGACACATCAATTTTCTGATTTTTTGCATTGTCGGTACATTATCCCAAGCATGCATTTAAATGTAGCATGCATGTAGTGTGTATAAGTTATAATTGGCAAGGGTTATATATTTGTTGATTGGGTTAATGTTGATATACTACTTTGGTCAATGAACAACGTGACAGGAAGAACCGAATGAAAATTCATTCCAAAATTTTCGAATTTCGTGTTGGCCCGAGTATTTAATGAAAAATATCTCTCGTGGCTTGTACTGTTAGTTTAATCGCCTGAAAACAACTCTGTTGTAAAAACTAGCCCCCCAAAAAACCTCCTCAACCGCAAAAAAAAATTTATATCCATTTTGCCCGCCAGCCACGTATATAGATGATGTTGAGTGTGCATACAGAAACCTGATCCTGCCCTCAACCTTCACCACCAATGTTTTCCTGTTTCCTGTCTTCTTCCCACAGCCCCCCTTTGGCCCTCAGTCCCCCTCGGTTTCACCTAATATAGTTTAATTGGACGCAGTTATTCAAATAGCCGGTAAGCCACAATAGTCGAATTTTGGGGAAACGCGAAAAAGTTTTCAGAAGTAGGGAAGCTGCTAGGGAAGTAAAACTTGGTAGGTACCCGAAGGTTTTTTGATGCACTCTACACGGTTCTTGGGTTTAGAAACCCTAAAAATGAGCCCTTGTACGCTTTATGAAGTTACCTGGAAGTAAACAAAATGCAGGATGGTTGATGATGATACACGCAGTAATTAGGTAAACGCCATTTTGTCACTCAACTGGATTTGACATTTAGTGCTGGAAGAAGAACCAAAACTCAATTTCCAGGTAACCGCCTTTTTGTCGTTTTGAAAAATTAAACTTACCAGATTTGGAACGCATACAGTGGGGGGGGGGGGCTAAGGAGGATATACAATTTCTGAGAATATAAAAAATGTAACTTGTAATTTATAGGAATTCGAAATAAACAAACAGATAAGCTGAGGATTACAGACGAGATCCAATGTTTGAACCTAGTTTATATGTCAAGTAGCCCTAGAAAACAAAATGTAATTTATTTAAAATAATTGCTAACCCAGAGAAGAGAGCAAGAGCACAGCCGCAATTTCGCACGACTTTTTTCGGGGTTTGACTTATAACTCCACATCTGTCAATCTTACGCCAAATGTCACTATACACAAAACTAAAGTTGATAAAATTCCGCGTCGATTGAAAAAAAGTCAGAAATCGTTCGAACTGAAAATGTTTTACGATTGATCAAAATTTGATAATAGCGAGTTTTACAAATTTTCGTAAAAACTGACACTACTCGATTTTCATTGTGCTGTACTGCTACAACACAAAATTCGAAGAGCATCAATGGGGGAGTTCAAAAATCACCAACATTTCAAAAATTGGTCAAAGTTTTAGGAACCTTTTAGGTAGGTACTCACATTCTTATCGGCGTTGCAAGGAGAAAACCACTCTCAGTGATACCAATGACTCAAACTCTCCCTTGATACCATTCGTAGATAATCATTTATCGTGGGGAGTTGACACTCGAAGTTTCACTAGGTACTTGATAAAATTGTTAATAATTAGTGATAATTGATAATAATAATTAATCTAACATTTAGGATCTAGACATTTAGACCTAGTGATCTAGACAGAAGGGTGATCTGTACAAAGAAGATAATGAACCGTTGTGTCAAGAATTTGCAGAGTTTTTCGTTTTCATGATGTATTTGAGTCGACAATTGCTCTTCTTGAAGGTCCATTCGAACTCAAATAAACACCCCGAGTCCATATTCCTGTCTGCAAAGTTGAAATGAAATTAGTCATTACAAGTCGAGCAGTGATTCGCGTGATGAGTCGCAACAGATCGGAAATTGTCGGTATTGTTTAGTTCTACCGCCGGAGAATGACTCAAGGAAGAGTCCTCTTCCTTGAGTCATTCTCCGTGTCATTCCGTGTGAAGTGTCATTTCGTCGGTTAAGAAGCAACACAGACAAGATACTTTCATATTCATTCTCAGAATGGGGACTTCGTATGATTTTTGTTTAGAATGTTTATTGATAGGGAATCTCTTCAAAATCGTGAGAATAGGAACCATTCGTCGAAATTAGTTGAGGAGCTGACATGGGAACGCACTTAAGTCCAAAAATCTAAATTTTTTTTTCCGTTGAAATGCAAGTAAGCAGTCACGCCAATGGCGTGGGAAAAGCCTTATGACATTGTCTTCCTGTCAATTAGTTTTGTTTTGGCGACGGTCGCTAGATCGCATCTGAGTAACCCTGTGACACCTTTGCATAGAGAAGAGATTATGTCCAACAAATCTAATCAGCGTTCAGTGGGAGGTTATACATTATCATTTCGCTTTATCAACAAGACAAGTGGCAATCTCGCGTTCAATTTGACGAAATAGTGTTTCGGTTTGTATCATGAAAGGACTGAAATCAGTGATCACTCATAAGCGACAGAGATCTGGTGCGATAACTGCGCAGGCCAAAATAATAAATATTCGGAATAAAGTAAATTGTTTGTTAGGTAATTTAGTACATTTTTAATTTTTTAAATTGGGACCAAAATTATCAGAAAATTGACAGCTAGGTAGGTCTTGTACTTAGGAAGGCCGCAGTAGGAAAGGTATTTTTGAAAAATGCAGGTAGTAAACTTATTTAATTTATAAAGCATTTTTGTTATAATAAATTTTATTGTCATAGTTCAAATGACAATGTGCCTTCTCATTTTTTTTAATTCTTGAACTTGGATTAGCATAATTAGGATTCAGTTCAAAGCAGGTACCATAACAATGGTTGAAGTCATATTGAGATCTCATCAAACAATGGAGTTTTTATAATAAGTTTCAGTCAACGTACATCAAAGGCTTCAGTGAACTGTTGTGATGCAAGACAGAGCTGTCCAAGCTCTTTTGGTTATTACGAGTATCTCCGATAATGCAGATTTGGAAGCGCACAAGGAATACAGCTAAATCACAGTATCTAATCTCATCTAAATCTAAGTTCAAAACTAAATCAAAGTTCATAAAGTGTTGGGTGTGGTTAGGTTAATGGATCAGTGAAAGTCGTTTAAGGGGGCGCGGGAAGGGAAGCGTGTTTGCACCCTGAGACCGTAGATGGCGCTGAACATCACCGTCAAGAGATTTTTTGCCGCTAGGGTGCTGGCATCGCTAATTTTACTTCCATTTTATCCGTTATCTTCACAGTTGCTTGTTAGGTGCTCAATTTACCCCTCCGAAGTTTTGATTTCGGCCATCACACAAACTCGTTTTTCTCCACTCCACTCGGTCCTCCGGCTTTTGCTCTGGGATTTATATGCTAAGTGCTGGTGTCACAAACTCGACACCTTTTTCATCTTCCCGGTAAACTACAGTCTAGAAATTTTAACCGTCAGTCGGGGAGAGACCATATTGCATTATTCACTCGGTTTCTCATCTGTAAAATTGTTTAAATAATACCTATTTGTTTAAACAAATTAAATTTTGATGATGAGCTAGATACTTGAAATTTTAAATATAGGTCAGAAATGGATGACATTTCAATATTCACTCGGTTTGTATGACATGGTACCTATGAGTATGGTATGGGATATTATTGTATGTATGATTTAGTATAGTACAGTATGGTATGATAGGAAAGAAATTCGTATGGTATGGTATGAGTACGGTGAGAATATGGTATGGTGCCCATTTGCAACACAGTCTGGTATAGACAGAAGGGTGATCTGCACAAGGAAGATAATAAACCGTTGTGTCAAGAGTTTGCAGATTTTTTTTTTCAATCGACGCGGAATTTCATCATCTTCAGTTTTGTGTATAGTGACTTTTGGCGTAAGATTGACAGTTATAAGGTATAAGTCAAAACCCGAAGAAAGTCCGAAAATTCTGAGGTTTTTGGCCTACCAAAAGCTTTGCCGCTCGTAATTTTATGTGCAAACCCTCAATTCATGTGATTGGGTCCCAAATAGACCAATTAAAACAATAAAATCTTTTACACCACCTTTTGCAAGATGAATTCCTAAAACTACTGGAATATACATAGAGCAGAATCTGCTTTGAAATTTTGAAGTAACAGCCACGTTTCTTCATCTTCAGAGTGCTCCAGTTTGAGAACGGAACAAGATATCGCAATTCTGACTTCACCATCGTGTTCAGCCTTGAAAATCTATTAACCAAGGTATTACCCGGAAAAAAAGATACAAAATGTTTTCTAAATCCAGTAAAACGAAGACATTTTACATAAAACCAGTTATTTCTTCGGAATTTCGCTCGATCTGTGTTGTTCTTCAGAGATTGTTGTATCTCACCTTCATCCACGCCATTAACCTCAACCACCACAATGTCATGTCATGTCCACTAGTTTTTGTGTTGCATAACCTGATCTGTTGTGTTGATTCAAAGCATGTGCTGGAGTGCGGCGATACCGACTTTTCGAATAAATCTAATAAGTATATCAAACGCGTGTTTTCTCATTTATATGAGCCACAAAGTCACTTCAGAGATACTTTCATTCTATTCTTAGTCGTTTCAGGTAGGTAATACCTACAGATGGCGTTATGGAACACGCGAAAGCTCGTGTGATAAGTTGTTACTTTTTGTTGAATTTTATTGAAACGTCTCGAATTAGGCAAGCAAAATTATCAAATTTTGACAATTTTGCTTGCCTAATTCGGCAGTGAGAACATGAAACTCCCCGTTGCACGTTTTTTATATCTTCTACGAATGGGTTTCCTTCATACTAAACTAAGGATTGTAAGACTAGCAGTAAGTATTTGACATACCTTGACACTTGAAGCCTTGGCGAAAGAGTCCGTACAACAAGGAGCCGCAGTGGTCGCAGAATGTTGGGGACATGAAGGAATGTACTCCAAATCTACAAATTGAATAAAAAATCTTTAATCAAAAACAAAAAAAATCCTCAGTCATGCAGCATGGATATAAGAAAGAATTTTCGAAAAATAACTGATTTTATGTAAAATGTCTCAATTTTACTGGCTTTAGAACAAATTTTGTCTCCTTTTTAGCCGAGTAACACTTCAGTTTGTAGATTTTTTAATGCTGAACACGATGGTGACGTCAGAATTGCGATATCTTATTCCGTTCTCAAACTGGAGCACTTTGAAGATGGAGAAACCTGATTGTTTCTTGAGATGCTGTCGAGGATGCTCTTCACGTTTCATCTGCTCTAGTCTGATAACGGAATGAGATACCTATTGCAATTCTGATCTCATCGTCGTGTTCTGGGTAAAAAAACCCCTTTAAAATGAGGTGCCATTTGTTAGACTGTTTCGTTTTTGGAATTTATAGGTAATTACCCCCCCCCTTATAACTCCCCAAAACCACCCTTAGAGTAGTCCGATTCTGCCCATCTACGAACGTAGCCTTTCGATTAGGTACCTACCAGGACTAATTTTTTGTGCAAATTTGAACTTTTTATCTCAATCCTATTGAGAGTTATCGTCTGAAGTGACACATACGTACATATACATATATGTATTATATATATATGTAGGTATCATATTATGATTTTTGGTGTCTTTTGGCAGTGAATTCAGGATGGTCTGGAATGGATTTTGGTACCTATGAAACATTTTCGCAAATTCGAGTTTTAAACATTTTGAACCGAGAACAATAGCTAGCTTCCTTTTCGTTAAAATTCGGTAAAAGTACAGGTGCATTGAGCAGGTCTGCTTAATGAAGCATATAATTTACACGACTTCTTCATAATTTGATGAAACTAGTTTCCTAAAATTGACAAACTAGGTACCAAGTGTGGGACAAGTTGAGTATTCTTTTAATACTACTAGTTTTCAGTATTCTGGTTTCAGAGACCTAAACATTCTGTATTCTCGAAAATAACTCAGATTTAAACTCATTTTGGGGGACTCGACTCCCTAAAAATTATATTTTGAGCGAAGCCTTATTTGCAAATGTTTCAGAGACCTAAACATTCTGTATTCTCGAAAATAACTCAGATTTAAACTCATTTTGGGGGACTCGACTCCCTAAAAATTATATTTTGGGCGAAGCCTTATTTGCAAATGGCCGATAACTTTTCGGCATGATACCTCGAATTTCAAGATAGTGTCACCTTCAAAATTTCGAGGGGTTACTCAAGAGGTCCGTTCTATGGTTGAGATCGAACATGGACGTTTGGTATGCAAAAAGTGTTGTATAAAAAAAAAAAACTGCAAATTCTTGACACAACGGTTCATTATCTTCTTTGTACAGATCACCCTTCTGTCTAGATCACTAGGTTTAAATGTCTAGATCCTAAACGTTAGATTAATTATTATTATGAACTATCACTAATTATTAATAATTTTATCAAGTACCTAGTAAAAATTATTATAATTTATTGTTAGGTATTAATAATTTGTATTTATTATTAATAATAATTATTATTAATTATGATTAATTAATACGATATAATTCTGGGGGTTTAATACTACGTCGGTAATAATTTTTCTATAAAAGAAGTACCTACCAACAAACATTCGAAATTACCTTCATTTCTGTAGCACGAAACGTACCTCAGAACAAAAAACTCGACATCACTAAAACCATATGATGTTCTAAACAGCTCGTTAGTATGAAAATTGACCTGTATTTCAACCGTTTGATTCACGATCGTATTGACAGGCAAACCTTTGAACCGTCATTGTGAACGAACGGCTGGTCGTACAAAGCTGTGGATGGTCTTAAAAAATTCTACGGAACAAACTCTATCTAAATATGAAATACAAAACATACCTACCGTTTGATGGGAATTTTTCGAGTTTTGAAATTTTCAAAATTTCAAAATTCGTTTTGAACCCCTTCCCCTTGACCTAGGGTTAAACCCCTTCCCCAGAAACCAAATTTCGTAATTTTAACTCAACGCTAACTGGGCAAAGTGCCGCGTACGGCGGACGGACGGATTTTTGGTTTATTATCTTCGATAATGAACCATTGGAATCGCCCAAAGAAAAAAAAATTTTAACCCCCCCTCAAAATTTGTTGGTTTACGTTTCAAGATACGTAGATTCAGAAAATCGAATAAAAAAAATCCGTCCGTCCGCCGTCCGCGCCACTTTGCCCAGTTAGCGTTGAGTTAAAATTACGAAATTTTTTTTATGGGTTTCGACCAACGTCCTCGAAACTTCTCATAACCCTAGGTCAAGGGGAAGGGGTTCAAAACGAATTTTGAAATTTTGAAAATTTCATATCTCGAAAAATTCATATAGAACGGTATGTTTTTTATTTCATATTTAGATAGAGTTTGTTCCGTAGAATTTTTTAAGACCATCCGCAGCTTTGTACGACCAGCCGTTCGTTCACAATGACGGCTCAAAGATTGTGCCTCACAACACGATCATGAATCAAACTGTTGAAATACAGGTCCATTTTCATACTAACAAGCTCTTTGGAACATCATATGGCTTAAGTGAAGTCAAGTTTGTTGTTCTGAGGTGCGTTTCGTGCTACGGAAATGAAGGTAATTTCGAATGTTTGTTGGTAGGTACTTCTTTTATAGAAAAATTATTACCGACGTAGTATTAAAAACCCCAGAATTATATCGTATTAATTAATCATAATTAATCATTATTATTATTAATAATAAATACGAATTATTAATACCTAACAATAAATTATAATAATTTTCACTAGGTACTTGATAAAATTGTTAATAATCAGTGATAATTGATAATAATAAGCGTCCTTGAGCGTCCTGACTGAAGTTGCTGCTGAGGATCCACAAGCGCGCCGCTTGATCTTACGTTGGGATTCTTTGGAGGTCCGTGAAGGGAAACTTTTCCACAAATGGCTGTCAGGAAAGAAAGATCGTCTACAACTGGTTGTTCCCACGTCTCAGGTGCCTCAAGTCCTCCGACAGTACCATGATCAACCAACTGGTGGCCACTTTGGTTACTGGAAAACCCTTTCAAAGGTGAGGCAGTTATATTTTTGGCCGGGAATGGCTGGGGATGTAAAGGCCTGGTGTCATAGTTGCCAATCTTGTCAAAACACATAGGAGCCCACCTGCACCACTGCAACAGTGTCCAGTGGGAGGACCGTTTGACAGGATTGGGGTTGACATTCTTGGGCGTTTTCCAGAAACAAAGCGTGGGAATAGGTATGTGTTGGTAATCTCCGACTATTTTACCAAATGGCCCGAGGCCATAGCAATCCCTAATCAAGAGGCGGAAACAGTGGCTAGGGCTCTGGTAGAACATGTTTTCTGTAGGGTTGGAGTACCACGCGAAATACATACAGATCAGGGAACCAATTTGGAATCAGACCTAATACATGAGATCACTCAATTGATGGGGTCAACTCGTACAAGGGCTACATCTTTGCACCCACAATCAAGTGGATTAGTTGAACGCCTGAATCGTACCCTCACAAAATATTTGGCCGCATATATTGGTCAACATCAAGACGACTGGGATGAGAAGATACCCTTGTTTCTCCTAGCTTACAGATCAGCTCCGCACAGTACTACAGGGTTTTCACCAGCACAGTTGGTATATGGAAGAGACCTTCATCTCCCTGAAGACTTGGTCCGACCTAGTGCTGTTACGGAGACACTCACAACACCCTATGCCTTTCAGCTGCGATCCGATTTAGAGAAAATGAGAGAATTTGCAAGGGAAACCATGAAGATAAGCATGCGGAGGCAAAAGGAATTCTTCGACCGCAACACGAAGCAAAGAGTATTTGAGGTCGGGGAGTGGGTTTGGGTACATGATCCAAAGCGGGTGCGGGGACGCTGCCCAAAACTTGAACCTCAGTGGACTGGACCCTGGGTCATAACAAGAAAAAAAAATGAAGTAGTCTTGGAGGTCAAGATGGGACGGAGAAAGCGTTTCCTTCACGTAAACCGCATGGTTCATGCAGATATACGGCCACAAATGGAACCTAGGAAGACAGAGGGGTAGTGTAGTAGTGGTCACTACACTGCATCATTGTTACGTTGTTGTTTGTAAACATGAGATTTTAGAAAAGTTAGTTGTTGTCTGGACGTGTACGAAATATACCTACTGGTCTACAATAAAATCGGACTTGTGCTATTACAATATGTAACCCCGTCCACTTGATCTATATTATAAAAACATCCCCCATACAAGTGATATATATATATTATAATATATTATGGAAATCTGTTCGGAAGGCTACACAACTGTTACCATCGAATGTTGACATCATCGATATAATCGAGGTTGAATTGCACTGTTTGAAACGAACCGCGAAGAAAGGAGTTGGTACAAGTTGACCTCCAGGCCGCGAGGTAGCGCTAGTGGAGTGGGCACAGCAGGCCGCACTCCAACGTCTTCTCATCCTGAGTCCCTGCTATAATCTCATCTGAGTTGCCAAGGTTCGAAAACTGTTGAAAACATCGTTTGAAACGCGCGTGGCGATGGGGGCTGATATGACAAATCCGCTCATTAGGTCCTACAAATGAGTGGAAGTAGACCTGATGACCAACAACTGTACTGAATCATAAGCTTAATGTGATGTACATACTATGATTATATTATTGGTAGCTAATACGAAATATTACTTAACCACCAACCTGTGAGGAACATCGAGTTTGAACCTTTGTCGAAGGTACTGAAAACATAATTGAACAAATTAGAAAATAATCAAAATGGTAAAAGGTGCGCCAAAATACCAAGAACTTGTATGAACTTGATGTCACATGGGGTCTTGCATTCATAGGACATACTTGATTACCCAGTAAACATGATTACACTACACTCAATGTTTAGAGCCACAATCGTGCCAGTACAAAAAAAATATCTTCAGGGCCGTTCTCAGCGTATTTTGGAATGCTGAATTGATCTTCGTCCCAGTGAACACTATGTGTAGCAACTTTCTTTGGGCATTTTGCAAAGCTGAATAAACTGTAGTTATTGAGGGTTATGTTGCAACAAGGAAAAACGTTTCTAAGTAGCTTAGTAAACAATTGATATTTTAAATAAATTTCCAAGTTTCATTCCTGACACCGTAGTTTCATTACACTACAGTATGAGTTAATAGGTAACTTGGACTACCTATCCAAAATGTCAAAGTTTTGCCTTTTTTTTTAGGCCTTTTTAGTTTTAACCATCAAAGGCTCACCTTTTATACATTTTACCAAGGGGAAGCTTCCTGAAGACCAATATTCGATCAGTTGTCCTTTGAGAGAGTTTCATGGGTGTTTTCTAGGTACTTTAGGACCATCACCAAAACGTTAAAATCCTAGAGGGTCCCCACTAATTTTAACCCATTTCTCACACACTAACCGTTCAATTATCATCTCACGTAGGGGTTCAAGACCCCATTAACCTCTGAAGTATGAATAGTAGGTGACCAATTATTTACTATGGTAAGTTAAGATTTTTCTGGAACTTCAGGATAAACAGAAAACATCATCAAGTGATATTGAAATTGAATGTGCCAGGCAGAGGACGTTCCTACGCATATAACTTCAAAAACCCTGTTTATCGCCCTTACCTTCTTCTTCTCCTTGTTCAGACAGGCAAGGTTGCAGCCTCTCCACCTTCATCGATTTACTTCAACTTTTGCACAGAGCCCAGTTTCAGCTTCAGACTGTGCATTTTAAAAGATTTAACCCAATATCTCAAACATTTTAGGAACAAAAACTGTGCAAATTCTTGACACAACGGTTCATTATCTTCTTTGTACAGATCACCCTTCTGTTTAGATCATTAGGTCTAAATGTCTAGATCCTAAATGTTAGATTAATTATTATTATGAATTATCACTAATAATTAGTGATTATTATTAATAATTTTATCAAGTACCTAGTGAAAATTATTATAATTTATTGTTAGGTACTAATCATTTGTATTTATTATTAATAATTATTATTATTAATTATGATTGATTAATACGATATAATTCTGAGGTTTTTAATACTGCGTCGGTAATAATTTTTCTATAAAAGAAGTCCCTACCAACAAACATTCGAAATGACCTTCATTTCCGTAGCACGAAACGTATTTCAGAACAAAAAACTCGACATCACTTTCAACCGTTTGATTCGTGTTGACAGGCTCAACCTTTGAGCCGTCATTGTGAACAAACGGCTGGTCGTACAAAGCTGCGGATGGTCTTAAAAAAATTCTTAGGAATAAACTCTATCTAAATATGAAATAAAAAACTCTGCAAATTCTTTACACAACGGTTTATTATCTTCCTTGTGCAGATCACCCTTCTGTCTATACCAGACTGTGTTGCAAATCGGCATCATACCATATTCTCACCGTACTCATACCATACCATACGAATTTCTTTTCTATCTTACCATACTGTACTAAATCATACACACAATAATATACCTTACCATACTCATACCATGTCATACAAACCGAGTGAATATTGCATTGTGATCCATTTCTGACCTATATTTAAAATTTCAAGTATCTTGCTCATCATCAAAATTTAATTTGTATTATTACAAAAAGGTATTATTTAAACAATTTTACAGATGAGAAACCGAGTGAATATTGCAATGTGGTCTATCCCCGACTCACGGTTAAAATTTCTAGACTGTAGTTTACCGGGAAGATGTAAAAAGGTAGTTTTATTCTGGGCGTCTGGAGGTTGACCCACGTAGCGGCCATTTTCGACGCGAAAGTTTAGTGTTTTTCCTAAACCTTTGCGCGCTCACTGTGAACGAACGGCTGGTCGCACAAAAATCCAATTGGTCTTAAAAGATTCGTAATTTTTCAGGTCATTCAAAAGTGAACTATACATTGCACGGTTCAGTTAAATATTTTGAGATATGACATTGTCGAAATTTTGAATTTCATTTTGAACCCCTTCCCCTTGACCTAGGGTTATGAAAAGTTTCGAGGGCAATTGTGGGGCTGGTCCAAACCCAGAAACCGAATTTCGTAATTTTATCTCAACGCTAACTGGGCAAAGTGCCGCGTACGGCGGACGGACGGATTTTTTGGTTTATTATCTTCGATAATGAACCATTGGAATCGCCCAAAGAAAAAAAAATTTTAACCCCCCCTCAAAATTTGTTGGTTTACGTTTCAAGATACGTAGATTCAGAAAATCGAATAAAAAAACTCTGCAAATTCTTGACACAACGGTTCATTATCTTCTTTGTACAGATCACCCTTCTGTCTAGATCACTAGGTCTAAATGTCTAGATCCTAAATGTTAGATTAATTATTATTATCAATTATCACTAATTATAAACAATTTTATCAAGTATTTAGTAAAAATGATTATAATTTATTGTTAGGTATTAATCATTGGTATTTATTATTAATAATTATTATTATTAATTATGATTAAATAATACCGTATAATTCTGAGGTTTTTAATACTACGTCGGTAATAATTTTTCTATACAAGAAGTACCTACCAACAAACATTCGAAATTACCTTCATTTCCGTAGCACGAAACGCACCTCAGAACAACAAACTCGACATCACTTAAGCCATATGATGTTCCAAATATCTTGTTAGTATGAAAATGGACCTGTATTTCAACAGTTTGATTCACGATCGGGTTGTGAGGCACAATCTTTGAGCCCTCATTGTGAACGAACGGCTGGTCGTACAAAGCTGCGGATGGTCTTAAAAAATTCTACGGAACAAACTCTATCTGAATATGAAATAAAAAACATACCGTTCTATATGAATTTTTCGAGATATGAGATTTTCAAATTTTCAAAATTCGTTTTGAACCCCTTCCCCTTGACCTAGGGTTATGAAAAGTTTCGAGGACCATTGTGGGGTTGGTTGAAACCCATAAAAAATATTTCGTAATTTTAACTCAACGTTAACTGGGCAAAGTGGCGCGGACGCCGTACGCCGTCCGCGCCACTTTGCCCAGTTAGCGTTGAGTTAAAATTACGAAATTTTTTTTATGGGTTTCGACCAACCCCACAATGGTCCTCGAAACTTTTCAGAACCCTAGGTCAAGGGGAAGGGGTTCAAAACGAATTTTGAAAATTTGAAAATCTCATATCTCGAAAAATTCATATAGAACGGTATGTTTTTATTTCATATTTAGATAGAGTTTGTTCCGTAGAATGTTTTAAGACCATCCGCAGCTTTGTACGACCAGCCGTTCGTTCACAATGACGGCTCAAAGATTGTGCCTCACAACACGATCGTGACTCAAACTGTTGAAATACAGGTCCATTTTCATACTAACAAGCAGTGTTGCCAGACAACTTGCCTCGAAATTCCCTACGGACCGTTTCCGAAATCCCTACTTTTCCCTACAAATTCCCTACCGTGTTAAAAAATTCCCTACGCGTAAAATTTCGATTGCTGAAAATGTAAAAGAACAGAAGAAGATCACTTCCCTCCTAGTCATCACAAAACGACAAGATCACTGCATTCACTGCTGCTGGTTCTGTTTGAGGATTGAAAAAACCATTGAACCACCGAGTTGCACAATGTAACTTTTATTGCTGTCTCAATAATAGTTAGATTAGGTCCAGTCATTTTTTTTCAGGACAAGAATTGTTAGGTACTTGAGAAATACCACTGAGATAAATATAAATATAATAAGGCTTATTACTAAGGCTCAAGAATGGTATCATTGGTTACATTAGCCTTGGAATACCTATTTAAAAAAATCTTAATGTCGACGACCAGGAATGACTACGAGGAGAAAATATAATTAAAATGGTAAGTAAAACAGTAATAGTAAAACAAGTAACAGAAAAATTTGGGATTGAAAATAGAAAGAAGAGCTAATAAAATCAGAGGTTAATCTCAAAAGGTTATCAAAAATAAATCAAAAACTATTCATCAAAGAGACCATCAAAAACCAATCAAATCGTCTTCGTCACTATCGAGGGATTGCTCGCTTTTATTAGAAGCGTATAAGCTCTGTGACGCAAGCAACATCATCATATTTGGTGTGATGGGGTGGTTGTAACAATTGCTACCTTTCTCTTTCATATCCTTCATACCACAAGTGGTTTTCCGATTACGAATAAATGTACTAAAATCGTATAATTATTCAATTTCTTAGAATTTTGCCAGTGTTTGAATCACGTAACCTAGCTTGACTAAAAATCCCTACGTTCAGCGTAGGGATTCCCTACGCTCAATGCACCCCCAAAATTCCCTACGTGTAGGGAAAAATCCCTACATCTGGCAACACTGCTAACAAGGTCTTTTGAACATCATATGGCTTAAGTGATGTCGAGTTTGTTGTTCTGAGGTGCGTTTCGTGCTACGGAAATGAAGGTAATTTCGAATGTTTGTTGGTAGGTACTACTTTTATAGAAAACTTATTACCGACGTAGTATTAAAAACCCCAGAATTATATCGTATTAATTAATCATAATTAATAATAATTATTATTAATAATAAATTATATCGTATTAATTAATCATAATTAATAATAATTATTATTAATAATAAATACGAATTATTAATACCTAACAATAAATTATAATAATTTTCACTAGGTAGGTACTTGATAAAATTGTTAATAATAATTATTAACAATTTTATCAAGTACCTACCTAGTGAAAATTATTAGTGATAAGTAATTATTAGTGATAATTGACAATAATAATTAATCTAACATTTAGGATCTAGACATTTAGACCTAGTGATCAAGACAGAAGGGTGATCTGAACAAAGAAGATATTGAACCGTTGTGTCAAGAATTTGCAGAGTTTTTTATTCGATTTTCTGAATCTACGTATCTTGAAAGGTAAACCAACAAATTTTGAGGGGGGGTTAAAATTTTTTTTTCTTTGGGCGATTCCAATGGTTCATTATCGAAGATAATAAACCAAAACATACCGTTCGATGGGAATTTTTCGAGATATGGAAATTTCAAAATTCGTTTTGAACCTCTTCCCCTTGACCTAGGGTTATAAAAAGTTTCGAGGATCATTGTGGGGCTGGTCCAAACCCAGAAACCAAATAATATTTGGTTTCTGGGTTTGGACCAGCCCCACAATGATCCTCGAAACTTTTTATAACCCTAGGTCAAGGGGAAGGGGTTCAAAACGAAATTTGAAATTTCCATATCTCGAAAAATTCCCATCGAACGGTATGTTTCCTGTACGCCGTCCGCGGCACTTTGCCCAGTTAGAGTTGAGATAAAATTACGGAATTCCGACGAAATAATAAACCAAAAGCCCTCCAAGTTTCAAGTCGGTAGGTCTAAACTTAATTTGGTGAAGATCATCTTGGTGTGGATAATAATATTATGTTATTTAAAAAAAGCCCTTAACGTTTCAAGTTGGTAGGTCTAATTGGTAGGAGAGCCGACTCATATAACATCAAAAACCCTATTTGTCGCCCGTACCTTCTTCTTCTCTTCTCCTTGTTCAGGCAGGCAAGGCTTCGTTTCAGATTGAGACCGTGCCTTTTAAAAGATTTAACCCATTATCTCAACCCGAAAAAATTTTAGGAACAAAAAAACTAAAACTTAGGTGTGGACCATCTTGGTGTGGATAATATAAAAAAAAAACCCTTAACGTTTCAAGTTAAGGGAGCAGAGTTGTATAACTTGAGAAACCCCATACCATGATTTTCTTCTTATTCAGTTTGCCAAGGCTACAGCCTCTCCACCTTCACAGATTGACTTCAACTTTTGCACAGAGCTT
Source organism: Stenodema calcarata (assembly GCA_963920205.1). NCBI lineage: Eukaryota > Metazoa > Arthropoda > Insecta > Hemiptera > Miridae > Stenodema > Stenodema calcarata. The sequence continues at coordinate 15,460,291 of OY986064.1, forward strand.
CGTTTCACCTTTAGCCAGAGCCTTTCAAAAGATTCAAGTCGCTAGGTTTAAAGGGAGCCGAGTTATAAAACTTCGAAAACTCGGTTCTTCACCCTTACCATGTTTTTCTTCTTATTCAGTTAGGCCTTATAAAGTCCTAAATCCTACCTAATAATGTCCTAATAATCTTTATAAAGGTCTTAAAAAGTTATAATTATCACAAGCAACTAATAAAATGATACACAGATGTGTAGTAGTAAAAACGTCTCGCCATGGCGCCAATGATCCATATGATCTATAAGTACCCATTTTAGTAACCATGCATCGAATTTTTAATGGGTATTAAACCCAAATAAGTAAATTAATTTGGTACACATTGATTTACTTACAATCGTGTTTTCCGAGTCCTGGCTCGTGCCAGGACATTTGGAAAGGAGTTTTTCGTGGCATTTCTTGTGCACAGCTGTCTGGCAGCCTGAAACCATGAAATGAATTACTGATTAGTAGGAACAAATCAAGCAACAAGAAGAAATAGCAGTGATGGACCGGATCTCAAATTACGCAGTAGGGATGGGTATCGAATATCGATATTTTCCCTCAAAATATCGATAATTTTTTATCGATATTGAACGAGCCCAATATATCGGATATCGAAATTTTTCCTACGATATATCGGTTTTTTCAAAGCCGAGACTATCAGCCATGTCACCAGAAATATTTCAATTCATAATGATATTACATTACCTATAAACTGCTCAGAAAAGAATAAATAAAAAAAATCCACAGTCATGCAGCATGGCTATAAGAGCAAATTTTCGAAGAAATAATTGGTTTTATGTAAAATGTCTCCAGAACATGATGTCCATGAAGAACATCTCAAGTATCAACCACTATATAAAACAGTGACAATTATATATTTAGCACTGCCTACTGTGACCATATTGTTAAAGGCGGAAGGCAAATGTGAAAAAAAGCACACTCACACCTGCTCACAATTGGAGATTGGAACAACGAAAAAGAAGGTTTGTTGGCCGGCTTTGTTCTCAGGGACCAAAGAAACCGGTTAACATCGGAAATGGCCAATAAGCTGTTTTTCCTAAAGGATATTGATAGTAGCCTTCGGTGAATTAAATTGAAATAATAACAAAAACTCTGCAAATTCTTGACACAACGGTTCATTATCTTCTTTGTACAGATCACCCTTCTGTCTAGATCACTAGGTCTAAATGTCTAGATCCTAAATGTTAGATTAATTATTATTATCAATTATCAGTAATTATTAACAATTTTATCAAGTACCTAGTGAAAATTATTAAAATTTATTGTTAGGTATTAATCATTCGTATTTATTATTAATAATAATAATTATTAATTATGATTAATTAATACGATATAATTCTGGGGTTTTTAATACTACGTCGGTAATAAGTTTTCTATAAAAGTAGTACCTACCAACAAACATTCGAAATTACCTTCATTTCCGTAGCACGAAACGCACCTCAGAACAACAAACTCGACATCACTTAAGCCATATGATGTTCAAAAGACCTTGTTAGTATGAAAATGGACCTGTATTTCAACAGTTTGAGTCACGATCGTGTTGTGAGGCACAATCTTTGAGCCGTCATTGTGAACGAACGGCTGGTCGTACAAAGCTGCGGATGGTCTTAAAAAATTCTACGGAACAAACTCTATCTAAATATAAAATAAAAAACATACCGTTCTATATGAATTTTTCGAGATATGAGATTTTCAAATTTTCAAAATTCGTTTTGAACCCCTTCCCCTTGACCTAGGGTTATGAAAAGTTTCGAGGACCATTGTGGGGTTGGTCGAAACCCATAAAAAAAATTTCGTAATTTTAACTCAACGCTAACTGGGCAAAGTGGCGCGGACGGCGTACGGCGGACGGACGGATTTTTGGTTTATTATCTTCGATAATGAACCATTGGAATCGCCCAAAGAAACGAATTATTCCGTCCGCGCCACTTTGCCCAGTTAACGTTGAGTTAAAATTACGAAATTTTTTTTATGGGTTTCAACCAACCCCACAATGGTCCTCGAAACTTTTCATAACCCTAGGTCAAGGGGAAGGGGTTCAAAACGAATTTTGAAAATTTGAAAATCTCATATCTCGAAAAATTCATATAGAACGGTATGTTTTTTATTTCATATTCAGATAGAGTTTGTTCCGTAGAATTTTTTAAGACCATCCGCAGCTTTGTACGACCAGCCGTTCGTTCACAATGAGGGCTCAAAGATTGTGCCTCACAACCCGATCGTGAATCAAACTGTTGAAATACAGGTCCATTTTCATACTAAAAGATATTTGGAACATCATATGGCTTAAGTGATGTCGAGTTTGTTGTTCTGAGGTGCGTTTCGTGCTACGGAAATGAAGGTAATTTCGAATGTTTGTTGGTAGGTACTTCTTTTATAGAAAAATTATTACCGACGTAGTATTAAAAACCTCAGAATTATACGGTATTATTTAATCATAATTAATAATAATAATTATTAATAATAAATACCAATGATTAATACCTAACAATAAATTATAATCATTTTTACTAAATACTTGATAAAATTGTTTATAATTAGTGATAATTGATAATAATAATTAATCTAACATTTAGGATCTAGACATTTAGACCTAGTGATCTAGACAGAAGGGTGATCTGTACAAAGAAGATAATGAACCGTTGTGTCAAGAATTTGCAGAGTTTTTTTATTCGATTTTCTGAATCTACGTATCTTGAAACGTAAACCAACAAATTTTGAGGGGGGGTTACAAAATTTTTTTCTTTGGGCGATTCCAATGGTTCATTATCGAAGATAATAAACCAAAATCGTGATTTTATTCCAATTCTTTCAATCCAATTTCATTAGGTACCTATCTATATTTTCTATCAATATTCAACTATTGGTTAAGTAGGTATCTCATAATGTTTATGTTCAGTAGAACGTGTACAGCTGAAATGTCAAGGTGGTTCATTTTAAAAACTTGAATTTTCGAAACATTTTTATTCCGAAATCCGTTCCAGACCATCCTGAATTCACTGCCAAAAGACACACACACAAAAACAAAATCATATGTGTATTATATATAATATATATATAGCGTATATTTATGTATGTGTCATTCCAGAGGATAACTCTCGACAGAATAGAGATAAAAAGTTCAAATTTGCACTAAAAAAAATCTGTCTTGGCAATCGAAAGGTTAAGTTCGTAGATAGGCAGATCATGCCACTCTTTTGGTTTATTATCTTCGATAATGAACCATTGGAATCGCCCAAAGAAAAAAAAATTTAACCCCCCCTCAAAATTTGTTGGTTTACGTTTCAAGATACGTAGATTCAGAAAATCGAATAAAAAAACTCTGCAAATTCTTGACACAACGGTTCATTATCTTCTTTGTACAGATCACCCTTCTGTCTGGATCACTAGGTCTAAATGTCTAGATCCTAAATGTTAGATTAATTATTATTATGAATTATCACTAATTATTAATAATTTTATCAAGTAGGTACCTAGTGAAAATTATTATAATTTATTGTTAGGTATTAATAATTCGTATTTATTATTAATGATTATTATTAATTATGATTAATTAATACGATATAATACTTCCCCTTGACCTAGGGTTGTGAAAAGTTTCGAGGATCATTGTGGGGTTGGTGGGAACCCATAAAAAAAACTCTGCAAATTCTTGACACAACGGTTCATTATCTTCTTTGTACAGATCACCCTTCTGTCTAGATCACTAGGTCT